>MIQA02010681.1:0-10857 GCA_001887855.2 Sclerospora graminicola | reverse complement strand
CCAACAACGAGCAATTTTATTGATATCCGTACGTCGCTTTTCCCAAATCCCAGCACAAAGTCGTGTCCAATGCGATCGCATCCGTAACAAGCGCTTCGTGCGATACGCAAGCTTCTTTTTCATGTACCAATGCTCAATTTTCCAACACGATACGAGCAATCGCAAACGAGTCACGTACGCTTGAAGAGCGTAGAAATTCAATCGATTCGAACGCGACAGCCAGCCACGTACACGTTTCTGAATCGTTCTCGCGGCACAATGGCGCTTCAAAGCTCGTCGAAAACGCGTCAACTTGCTCCATGTTCGCACAGTTCGCTGGAGCATTACCACACGCTTTCGAGTCGTAACATACCGCTGTCTTGCTTGCAAACCACGAAAAAATGTCTGGAGACGAATTGCCATGCCCTCTCGCTTCTGAAGAGCATAACAACGATAAACAGACTCAAGACGCTGCACGGGCTTTTACACGTGCTCGTAAGTGTTCAAGACGTTCAAAACGTCGTTGACGTTCTTGACGTGCCTTTTCTTCTCGCTGTCGTCTTTGATAACAAACGAGCATGTCTTGGAACGTCCATAACGCTCTCAAATGGTTCCAACGACGCCAAATTCGAACATTTCGTTGCAATAAACAAACACTCCAGCGAACCAAGTGATACGAACGCTGTACCCGCCAACATCGCACCATACTCTGGATTTTTATCGCTGCAAACTCGCGTTTAAAGGATCGATACCGTCGATAGAAACGTTGAATACAACGACACGCGCGTGTCTTCTCCTCTTGCTGTCTTCTTTGATAACAAACGAGCATGTTTTGGAACGTCCATAACGCTCTCAAATGGTTCCCACGACGCCAGATTCGAACATTTCTTTGCAATAAACATACACTACAGCGAACCAAGTGATACGAACGCTGTACCCGCCAACATCGCACCATACTCTGGATTTTTATCGCTGCAAACTCACGTTTAGAAGATCGATATCGTCGATAGAAACGTTGAATACAACGACACGCACGTAGTTTTTTCATTCTTTCCAGCTGCTTTTCACGTCGATTTGCTTCCTCCCGCTTCATTTCCTGATAGATTTTCCACATCTTATAACACTGACTCAGTGCCACAACTTGCCGTCGTCGACGCCAACTACAAACACTGCGCTCAAGCACTTTCACCGCTTGTTTCTCCTTTACAAAGCGGCATTTCTCTCTTCTTCCACGAAAAACACGCGCAATTGTCGTTGCAGCGGCCATTCGTTTACGAAATACAAACGCACGGAACGTTTTCTGAATGCTGTGAACGGCACGCGTCTGGATTCGTCGCTCAAGCGCATTTCTTCTCGTTTCAAGCTCCTTTTCCTTCATCAAAAGCTCCCACTTTTCAAGCGCAAGGATCCGTTGACGCTCTTCTTCGATACGTACACCTCGTTCTCGCCAAGCTCGTTGAATACAAACCACGGCTTTCTCTCGATCAACGAGCATTTGCTGGCGTACAAGTCGAGCACTTGCTCTCGACAAATACCGGAGCCAATTTCGTTCAATAATACTACAACTACGAGCCCGTCGAGTATTCTTCTCGTCTTCAGTCTGCAGCAGCTCATGACGCTTTAGTTGTCTCCATTTGACTTGATTTCTCCAATGAAACTGAATCACTTTAATCGCACCAAGCGATATCTCATTCAAACGCAGCGTTTGTCGACAACGAACGGCTCTCTGAATCACTCTCACTGCCTTCCGAAGACGCTGAAAACGTCGAAAAAACACCCACATCACCACTGTTCCCTTAACAACATGAGCTGCTCGTAAGAGTTTTCGACACTGCCGTATCGCCAGTCGATGCTGACTTGATGTATACCAGAAACGTTGAATAACTCGTGCACTACGTGTCTTTTTTCGATACAAACGTAATCGAATCCATGGACTTTGCCACCATCGTTTTAACCGCGTAGCTGCGTACAGTTCACTGCATGAATCCATCAAACGAGATTGCAAGTAACAAACAAACGTGACGACCATTTTTTCATCTGGTGGGTTCTTGGTATTGTATTGCGACGGCATCAAGACAGGGATTTGCCCCAATTGCTTGACACAAGCATTGACAAGATGAAAATGACGCGCTTCATTCGCCAACAACAACAAACGATCTCGTTCATTCACTTGACAACCTTCTTGATCCCCTTCATCTTCATCTCTCGTGGTAGGTAAAATCTCCGCCTTGGAAACAAGCAATGGATGATAATAATGAAGCAAGTAACACAGCACTTTGCCATCAGCAAACGAGCGTGAAAAATCCGTCACAGCCACGTCATAATTTGCACACACAGCACGACACCATTCCAGTAATAAACCATAACATTCGTGCTCCTCCGTACGAGAACCAACGCAATCATTCGCTTCTTGGTGGTGGGCATCATAGAACGCTTTCGCTCGAAAACTCATGCGCTTGACCACATTGTCAATCTCGTGCTTCATTGTCCGAGCATCCACAAGCGCTTGCAACTGGAAATGGCTAATTACTTTCCACACTAACGCCAGTGTTTTCTCACGATGGCCATTGACAATCTCTTTCGCCAATTGACTCACCATTTTCGCATCCACTTTTGCTCGTAACCCCGCAAACCCAGACAACGAGACACGAACACGACCACCAAGGCGTTCACGGCGATGAAATTCCACGGATGGGCTTTTTAAACTCTCGAGAATCGATGCACCGCATTTATCTTGTAAAAAATGCAGACAAATCTCGACATTGTGCACTTTTTGAAGCCGCGAGAGGGCTGGCACACGCAGAAACGAGAGCAAATTTCGACATTGCCGCGTGTTTTCTCGCCCAGAATTTGAACACGACGAGCTTGACGCTGCTAGTGTCTCCATGAGCTTTGCCAGTCGCACACCATCACGTAAATCCGTCTCTAAATTTTGAATTTCCCACTCCATTTCATCCAACGCTGTCTGCTCATGGTGAAGCGTATAGCCCAGTTGCTTTAAATGCTTGTCGATTCGACCTTCACTTGCCAAAAAGAGACGACAGAATTCCGTCACAAGGGCTTGTGATTGTTTCACCTCGCGTCGGTCATTTTCCTTCTTTCCATTGTCCAGTAAACCCTCTTCATTTAAAGCTTTCCCAGCCATTGTCGGTTTACGCGCAGATGCTCGTCGAAAAAGACACGGAAAAGCCACAAACTTGTCCACGCGATGCTCAATAGCTCGATCTAGAAACAGCACAAGCATCAAGAATTTCAACATAAACGACTGCGTCAAGGAATCAAAATACTCGCGCCCGGTAATGTGTTTCTTGGTGCTTTGAAACGCATTGCCACCATCGCCACGATCGACTGTCGACCCATCGAGTGGCATGGTCAGTTTCTGGACCAAACTATAGTTTTGCGCCACGTGCGAGTCTTTCACTAAATGTTTCAAAATGACACGACGTAAGACACTTGGTATCTTGGTTTTCCCGGTCTTTTTCGACGTTCTGTTGCTTGCTTGGCCATGGAGAAACATATTTCGAAGGGAACATTTCTCTTGTGCCATGATTTGACTTCCTAGGACAGCATATAACCCGAGACAGAGCCATACGGGATGATAATGATCAAGTAAACTCATCAATTCTTCTTGTAATCCAACGTCGGCATACACGGGCCGGTCCGCACGAAAAAGCAGTCGTTTGTTGCCAATTTCATCCTGTAAATTGTATAAAACATCTTCCAGACGTGAGGAATGGTACAATTCCAAAGCCGCGTGCGTCCAACGCGACTCCATACGCTTTTGAGCAAGCACACGCAAGGACGAAAAGTCAATTCGACGCTTTATTCCAGCACGTGGCTCATTGAGCTCCACGGGATCGTCCTCTCCACTCCAACAAAAGGCAGAGCCTTCTAACAAGACGTAATTCATCCACTTTATAAAGCCTTCTGTCTGTTTTGCTCTCCAATTGCCATCATAAACCTCTTGACGTTGTTTCCACCAGGATGATTCCGTAACAAGCTTCTTCTCTTGCGAACCACACGCTCCGAGACTTTTCCGTGGCGAAAAAAGAGGTTTTGAACTCGATAATGCCTCGCTTTTTCTTCGTTTCGAGAGATTTCGAGGCGGAGAAAACTCAATCATCGTGGATAAGTGACGTTTTTCACCCACTATGGCTCTTGTTGTCACGAAAGACTCGTTCTCTGGCTCCAAATCACGTACTGTCAAGGCACTTGACAGCGATATTTGCTGGTTTGGCTGCTTATTTGTTCCACTTGACGCCACGACAACAGAGGTCTGCGGTGGACGGATACGTTTAATCCCCGATAGCTTTGGTTTTGACGGGATTACGGTTCCTATTGCACGGCATTGCAATGGAAATTGACCATTGACAGTGAATTTTAGCATGGCTACAACTTGCCGTCCGACGTCGAGTGGTAGCGGGTTGAATGTCACTCGCAGCGTCACGGATTTAAGCGCATCGACGACACAAAGATGCAAATCACATTGAAAGCGTGATTTGATTGGGGTCAAGTCCGAGGAGGCAGTCGTTCTATCGTCGTGGAGTAGTCTGTAGCCTTCGTATTTGACACGCGCATTGCCTTGTTCATTTGCATTCTCCAAGATCAATCGCTGGCTTTTTGACTCTCCAAGAGCCACCGTGCCAAAACGCAAGTGTCCCACGTGCGTAACGTCGTCTACAAAGATCGTGGTACAGTCCATGCCTGTCGTCGTTTCTTCTTCGGCTTCTTCACCGTTAAAAGACAAAGCAGAGCCATGAGGGTCCAACGCTCGTGCTTCAAAGTGCGGTAACGTATTGAGTTGACTTTTTTTGGACTCTCGTTCGTCATAGTCTATATGATAGTCTGCATCATATAGTGCGGATGTGGTACGATGAGGACGTTTCCCTAGCACGGAAGAGGACGTTTGAGACTCCATTCTCAAGCTTGAAGGTACTAGCGCATCGGTGACAGTCAATGGACCCGATCCACGACGCATGGTGACGTTCGGGTGGCCCCAATTCCGACCAATCGATGGAATGCGGTTCTCCTTTCCGTCGTCATGTTCATTGGTCGAGAACTCGGCCGTTTCACCTCCGTTTGAAGTCGTTAAAGTCGTGATCGATGTCTCATGAAATGGATCGTACGAAGCACGAGACGCCCATTTATTCGAGCTGCCAGACGCCTTCGTAGCGCCGAGCATAGCGACGCGGCCTTTTTAGAAAGGGGAATGATGGTTGATGTGTGTGGGTTTACATAAGCTTGACTGCAACTGTTGGGTTGACCACACGATTCGTTACTTTATGCTGGACACAACAGCTCGCGCAACCAATGAGCTCTATACGACGTGACATTTCCGGGTCGAAAGCTAAAGCACAAAAAGCGGAAGAATGGCGACGATCAGCAAGGAGCAGCACGATGAACTTTGCGTGTCCTACGCCTCGATGATTCTTTTTGACGGTGAGCATGAGATTACGTCAGAAGCAATTAACCAGATTGTCAATGCGTCGGGCAATGAGGTGGAACCGTACTGGCCCACGTTGTTTTCGTCGCTACTATCGAAGGAGGGCAAGATTTTAGAGCTTATTTCGTCAGGTGGAGCTGCTTCAAGCGCTGCTGCTGCCGCCCCAGGTGCAGCTGCTACTGGTGATGCTGGTGCCAAGGAAGAAGAGAAGCCCGTGGAGGAGGAAGAGGAAATCGACATGGGTGGCGGCATGGATATGTTTGGCGGCGACGAGGACTACTAAGTTGTGCTTTAGCAAGCGCTGCTACTAGACATTGATAGCCGCTCCGAACGGACTGCTCCCGCTTTAATATCTGTAATGGACTCGCTCGTCTATTCTTCCGGTGAATTTAAAAACCTTCAATATTTTTCCTCTGCGTCATGTTTTCTCGTGTGCATCCTTGCACATTATGTAGCATCTTTATCAAGGATATTTCACGTAACAATTGACTTTTCGAAAAACGATAGGCCAATACAGCCAATGCAGTAGATAATTTTCAGTCAGAGGGTTTGCCCCAGTAGACTCGAAACGTAGCTCTACCCGGCGCATGGATAAATATCATACGTTTTCACAGTTACCTTTCGGAACCAATTGATTGATTTCACAAGGTATTTAATTCTTGCAAGTCAGGTTTGTGGCCTATTTCGCTCCCTCAAAACAGCAAAAGCTGTCACCACCGTAAACCAGCAACCCCTGTCTCATTCCCCATGACTGCTTCTGCCGCAACCAAGGCCGTCAGATGGCACAAACTTCCATTTAAAGATTTCGTGATCCACGAATGCAAGCGTGAATACTTCCAGCCGTTTCTCATTGCCGGAGCGTACGTGTGGCATGGCACAAATATTATTTTCTGTATTAATATCTCATACTAAAGATGAATTCATAACCCTGTCAGGATTTCGTGGGTCATTTGTGGCATTCTGCCTACTCGTGGTGCCACGCAAGAGGATATGGAGAAGAGTAACTACTGGAAGCGGGTAAACGGCAAGTACGACCACAGCCACCACTAGATCGATCACCTAAGCGAGTGGAGGGCGCGCGCACAGGTTGAAGGAAAGCTTAAGCGGTAGTTGGAAGCAATAACGAGAGGAAACGACGTCCCGGGGACTCTTTTTGTGTCCTAGACAGTACCCAAGCTCTTTTCTTTTTCATTGCGTCTTACGAAGCGTCTTCTACTTTTCTCTTACACGACGACAGCTTAAGAGAAACATAAGTAAAGAAATGTATCCACTGCACGTTTCCATTTGCTCGTTTTGAAGCCGTATGTCGCACTCTCAAAAAGAATATTCTACACGATGTATTGGATTCGAGCAAGCAAGGGAGTAATACTCCGTATCATAGTTCTGTCCTGGTACGTCCTTGACTGTCAAAGATGAAGCAGCAGCATCCAAGCAAACTAAAGTTTTCTCACATTCTAAAGGTGACGTCCGGACTGCCAGGCTATCCCCTTACAGTCGTGGTAGCACGATGCCGCACAATGAGGAGAATGAAGGCCAGCAGCAGCACAGCCAGTACCAAGATAATGCCAAACAACCACGCATTACAAACCGATTGGCCATCCCCCGCGAGCTCCTCTCGATACTTTTGCGCCCAGTTCGGGACAATCATCAGGTCAGGTCGTTGACGGTACAGCTCTTCTTTCTCGCGAGGCGTTAGCCGACGCATCATCGATCGCACCAACTTTTTGCGCTTTTTTCGGCCTGGAGAAGTACCTTGTCCATCACTCTTGTTGCTATAATTTAAAAGCTGCGGTCGTGGACTGCCATTGCCCGTACTTGTGGCATTGCCGTCTCCATTCATCAAAGAAATGGTTTCTTGTTCGTCACTATCGTCGTTATAAAACTCTTCGTCAGCATCTAACACATCTTCGTGCCACAAAATACTCTTCTTCTTCTCTGGTCGAGTCCCTGACGTTTTCTTTTCCGATTCGAGCGCAGCTGTTGTCGAGTATGCTGAAATGCGCTTCAAGGCTGGTTTTAATTTCGGTGCACGGAATAGCTTCCCATCAGCTTGAGTGGCATCTGGAGAGAGCTGAAGTCCGTCTCCATCTGTGTCAAGATCATTCATTTTAGACATGCCTGCCGATGGGGATGTACCTGACAATAGATCGTATTCCTTGGTTCCTGGTTTTACCAACTGCTTCGCACGCTTTAACGAACTGGCAAAAGCACCGCCAATGATTCCTACAGCTTCAACTGGCGACATCTTGGCCTTCGTGGCCTTGCATACTTCCATGTCTAGCTCAATCATTTCCTTCACCTCATTTGCAATAGCTTTGGCACGACGATGTGCGACCTCCATGGCATGTCGTGAAACTTCCGGGGAAAACAGTGTCGGGTCTACGTAATCCTGCTCTTCAACAGGTAAAGTTCTGTGTCATAATATGCAATGGGGGCAACATTGGCGGCTGGTTCCTGCTCTGGCTAGAGATGTTCTTCTTCTCATCTTTTACTTCCACCACGACCGAGTTCGTCTTCACCTGATCGGCAAAAGGTTTTGTAACCTGAATATTCGTTTCTTTATGCTTGCCATCTTCGTCAGTGTCGCTGTCTGACACTGGCACGACAATCTCTTGCCTAGAGTCTAACGACGCGGTAGCGTCTGTAAGCGGCGTCATCTCCGACGAAGACGCAAAGTGATTCTCCAAACTGTCCATGTCCAACACCGCGGAGTTTGAGGGCGCGAATGACGCATCCGGCGCGTCATCATTCAACGACACCGTTTCCATGTACATTGTTGACGTCATAATTCTCCTGTGCTATGTGCTTTGTCTTTATCCTGTCGAGTGGCTCACGAAGACGCCAAGAAGATGAGCTACGAGCACGCCGTTGCTCCAAATTAGAAGTTGTGAAGGGAGGCAGAAAGTCAGACGCTTAGCCACGACGGCGAGCGTGCGTAAACGCTCCGGAAGTTGAGTTTCTGCCGTGGCAGACCCTGCTTAAGAGAATATACTTATCTGAGTGCCTATCACAAGGAATTACCAGTTTAGGTACGAGAGGTATAGTAGGTTAGAACGGTATGAGGATAAGAGGCAGATAAAATAGAACCCTAGGAAAGGGTGAGATGATCGAGCTTTTGAATAAAGAGCGGTCTATGGAAAGCCAGTCGGATAGTATGGGCCAAGAAATAGGATCGCTAGATCGTACCTGTAGCTGCCGTATGCTGCTGCCAGGAATAATCTACACAAAAAAAGTCGCCGTTTCGTTGTGTCTGATGTAGTATTGCATTGAGGTTGCAGTTACCGGTATTCGCCACGTCGACAATCTTTATTCAGCGTCTAAAACAATACGTACGCGATCGAGTCGCCTAATGTGCCGCCAACCATGGTACCGATACCTGGTCGCACTGCCGTGCCCATAGCCGCACCGATACCTCCCGTGATGACTCCTAGCATCGAGCGAGACGCGTTGAGACCCATATTGGACATAATAGTCGTCACTGTGTCCTCCTCGTCATCACTGTTGTTTGTGCTCTGAACGCCCTCCTCAATCGAGCGTAGACTATTCATAGACTTTTTGCGATTTTTTCTCGACACGATGCGTCGATAAAGAATCATCAGAAGTTGTTGGGTCTACTCGAAAAAAAATTACCACAACGACACAGCAAACGCAAGCAAATATGAGAGATAAGTATCGCTGACGCAGTTATGACAAACACTTAAGAGCGCGATGCATCGCAACGTACCTCCTCAACCAGAAAAACAGCGAGGTGGCCCAGCATATTAGCCCGCATACCGGTTTTGAGCATTAAGACTGCCGATGTCATCCTGCTTGACGTGCGTGCATACTTGCGCACCGCTGACTTACTAATATCTGAAAGCAGCAACGACATCAATGGAACAGACATAATATCAGCACAAATGTCTATGGTGATTAGTAATCACGGTTGATATTTCCCACCTTTAATAAGCTTACTGACGAGTTGCGGACGGAAGACACGCAACGCAACCTCTTCAAGAGATCGTACGTACGTGGTGACACTCAGCGACTTGCCAAACGATTTGGCACTTGCAAGACTGAATTCTTCTAGAGTGGGGGGCACGAACTCGTATTCCTTGTCTTTAACGACAGCATCCAATTCATCTTCGCTCGACTCCTCACCATCGGTGACCTCAAGATCCAGCGAAGCCACGTACGCGTTGAAAACCATCATACCCTGCATGGCGGCGGATCGCACGGCAAGAATTGCTACATCTTTGGGATAAAAGTGCTTGAAAAACGGTTTCTTGTCTTCCAGCGAGTACGTTTTTTGCGGCTGCCTGCTTGCAACGACGCTCATCTTTGACAATTCCGGGTGAGGATGTGACCGGTAGTTATAATACTTAAAGTATAATCTTTCGTAATTCACGGTAGTATGATCTTAAAGTTTAGCGTTTCGTATTTCAGCGGTAGAACTACTCGTTAATAAATATAATCAGCGAGAAGAAGGATCTGGGTAACAAAAATTCATACAAACTCGTTTTTGTACAAGAAATTGTTGATGGATACCCCAAGTATTGACCGTGTGTTTCGCCGCGATGTCTGTGTTGGTCGAGTAGCTCTCGTGACAGGCGGAGGCTCTGGTATTGGACAAGAAATTGCCGTGAAGCTTGCGGAATTTGGTGCCAAAGTCGCAGTCTTTGGTCGTCGAGAGACCGCTCTACAGAGCACATTGACCATTATGCGCGAACGCGGTGTGCCCGAAAGCGCTTGTATGTTATTGAAGGGCGATGTGCGTTCCGCTGAAAGTGCAGACAATGCAGTGGCGCAGATCGTAGCAAGATTTGGCAAGCTTGACGTACTGGTAAACTCGGCGGCTGGCAACTTCTTGGCATTGGCCGAAAAGATGTCGACGAACGCCTTCCGCACTGTAATGGAGATCGACGCCATTGGCACGTTCAATATGAGTCGAGCGGCGTTCGATCCATTGAAAAGTAGTGGGGATGGACGTATTATCAATATCTCTGCTACGCTGCAGCTCCCGGCGACGTGGTACCAAGTACATGCGTCAGCTGCAAAAGCTGCTGTGGACAGTATAACCCGCTCGCTGGCATTGGAATGGGGACAGTTTGGAATTCGTGTTATGGGCGTAGCTCCAGGTCCAATTGCTAATACAAAAGGAACGGCAAAGCTTGCTGGAGACGTAAGCCCCGGGGATAGGAAAAAGTCTATTGCCAGCGTGATCCCCGTTGGTCGTGTTGGGACCAAGATGGACATTGCCGCTGCCGTGCTATACTTGGTATCACCGGCGGGAAGCTTTGTGTCGGGAAATGTCTTGATTGTAGATGGAGGACATTACCTCTACAGGACACCAATCATGCTCCGTGAGACGCTCCAGAGGTGGTCTAAGGAGATGGAGAAAAAGTCACGCATTACGGCTGACTCGAAACTGTAAAATCGACTCAGAGTAAGCTCAA
>MIQA02010680.1:0-17502 GCA_001887855.2 Sclerospora graminicola | reverse complement strand
TAAGTCAAGTACCGTTACTACGCCTGGTCCCGGATATTAATGGAATGGCGAAGGTCACGATCCGATCAGGATATTGCGTGTTAAGTGAAGTTTATGTGGACGTACATGGCTAGATCAACTGAGATAAACTGGAGATACGGCATCAATGGCGAACTAATATATCAGGAACAGGAGGATCCAGTTATCGGGATGAGTTATGAACGGTACAGATGTTGGAGTTGGGCGTGATATGGAAATCCCGGCCCGATCGGCCGAGTCACCTAACTCTACCCTAGAATACAAAGATCAGGTACAGGACAGAACTGGTATGTGGAGTGGCGAGCCGTGCGAGCATTACCAAGTTGAGGCAAGCGGTGGGAGTTGATGGATCCACCCAGAATTGACGCAAAAGGGTCTGATCAGGTCCAACTTCACGAGAAATGCTGAGTCAGTGCGATCTTTGCATCCCAACATGAAATGAAGGTCAAGAATATGGTCGAGTGATCTGGTAATGTCGATGTGGTGGAAACCCTGAAGTGTTTCGAGGTGATCTGGTGCTGATCGCCCTGATCACCGCCCCGATCATTATGCCGATCGCAGTGCTGATCATGATCTGAACCGATCGGCCCCAGACCAACTTCCAGGTTTGAAGAGAGATGGAGTTTGCAGTTCAGCCGGGTTGGATATGGGGCGAACAGTGTCTGAGAGGCAGATCTCGAGCTGGTTCCAGGTTGCTTATCGAGAGATCAGGAGAGTTAAAGATCGCCATAGAGTCTGACCATAATCAGCCCAGAAGTGGTACGCATCAGTTTGAAGGTGCAACAAAGATGGGTAAGGTGGTACTAGCACAACCGTGCGACGAAACGAACAGGATCGAACTATGAGGTAGACACATGAGTTGGTGTATGGTACACTAGGTATAGGACATTGCATATATAATAACAGGATTGAATTACGCCCTAAGCGAAAAGAGTCGCTCCGCCACGTGTCGCGGTCATTGGGAGCACAGGGTTAACTAGGCCCCTGTAGCTCAACTTAATTCCCGGTTAAGACGCGCTTGGATGCATTTTGGCTTACCGGAAGACCCCCGACGGGTTTTGTTTAGGTTTTCAAACCTTACCCCCCACGCGCACCTGTTTGGAACACGTTTATTATTGGAAAGGTTTTGTGGAGATAACGTTTGAGGATTACTGTGGAAGATCGTGGTTTGGTCGCGTTTTTATTTTGGTTCCACGTTGTCTCTCGTTCTTATTGGGGAGCCCGATCGGACGAATTTTCCCGATCAGTGCTGTAGATACTTCAACAAATATGGACTCTGACTCGTTCTCCGGTGAAGATTTCCACCCGAGGACACCCGCGTCTCGAGAAGGTCATCTCCTCCGACCTCATCAAGACCACCGTTTTCATCACCGGGTCCACCTGAGTGAGTGTAACCACCCCTGATCAATGGGTACACAAGGTGAGATGAAGTTAAGTATGGATTCTATCGCACATGAAGACCCGTCGGATGACCGTAATGATCGGATCAATGGTGATTCATCCGATTCTGATGGCGATCCTGGCATTCAACGGAGTACCCCCTCCGATAGTTGGTCGGCGGGCCAGTGGGTATCGGATTCCGCCGCAAGGACTTCCCGTCCTGGTTTTGGAAATCGGCTCCACCACAATGGTGCGCGTGCCCGGATCACTTGGTGACTCAGGATATCACCGTGATTCCTTTGATAATGAAAAAGATGTGAGAATCAAAGTGGAGGAAACTTTTTCGGGTGTATTGGAGGAAGGCGTATCGCCTTCAATGCTGTCCAACCCTAAAGGAAGCGATGGTCGACCTGGTCCGGTGGATTTACAGGTCAAAATTAAAGATGAAACAACTCCCCACATGGCCCCGATCGGGGCCGATCTGGGTTATAGTAAAATTAATCATAACCCGGGAAAGGATGAAGAGAAGACCGAACCAGCTGAGAAGATCACTGTTCACGATGTAGAACGATTGTTTTATCTTCGAGAGTTTCACAAGTTCCTAGCTACCAACCGAGTGATGAAGATCATAAAACCCAAGATCATCGGGAAGCTTGAAGGTCGGGCGACCAGGCCGGTTATCACAGGCAGTCAACTCGACCTGATCAGGAACCTCTTGGCGCAGGTTTCACTACTGGTGCGTTCGACGCGAATATGCTGTTCGATATAGACCAAGGGACGATCCGAGAAGCTATGACAACGCTGTATGATCAACTTGCCTCGCTGCTTGGGGCGAACCCCGTGGTCCAGTCGCCGATCGCTGACCCTTCACACCGATCGCAGTTGGATGAATATCCTATGGATATTGAGTCAATATATCAATCGTCATCACAGTCTGGAGCGGACTCCACCGACTCCTCGGTTGGAGTAACACGTATGACGTTGGTCCCGAAAGGGATCAAGCAGATTGATTCCAAGATCGAGTCGCAGAATAGGAAAAGGAAGCCCGAACCCGGTCAAGTCGGATCAGACGACAGTTTTGAAGATGCTCAAGAAGTTGCACAGAACAATCCGACTCCCAACAGTATTCCTACCAGCATACCAGAAGTCCCAGAGCAAATGAGAACCATGTTCGCGACCATGGTGAATCGATTTGTGGGTGAACAATGCGGATTACCTCAATATACACCTGGGCAAGGACAACCATGGCAATCGATACCAAACATGAACCAATCCACTGCTAAACCAGTCAAGAAACCTGTAGATGTGGATATGGAATCAGTTCGATCAGCCGGAATTGTTCGATCGATATGCCAGGTCGGTCATCGATATCGACTCCATAAATCACCTCCACGTAGTGATGTGGATATGGAGTCAGATGGAGGGATCAGTCAACATTTTGATCCGGATGATTTGGATATGGAGATGCCTCGTAGGGCAAATATGGCCTCCGCGCAGGCATTTGATAGTTACTCTGGAACAGTCACTCGAGTTCGGTTGTCGGGCGATCTCGGAATTAAAAGACTCCACCGGCAAGGAAATGGACGATGATCAGGCGAGAGCTTGGTTGAGTCGAACTAAATTAGCCTTCTTGAGAGATAAGACACCGGAGTGTAAAAGATGTCTGATTTTCGCTGTTGTGATGAAGGACCCGGCCAAGATCTGGCTTAAACAGCTGAGCCGAGAAGTACGCTTGAAGTGGCCTCAATTGTGTGAAGAATTTGAAGAGCAATATTGCAACTCAGGGGTGTCTGTCGCGAGACAGTATTACCATATGAAGAAAAGATCCGATGAAACACCGATTGAATACTTACACCGGCTGAATGTTGCTGGTCTGCGCGCGAAAATACCGATCAAGGATCCACGGCACCCGAGTATGGCTTGCGAGCATGTAGAACACTTTATTGGCACTTTGGACAATCGCGACCTGGCTGATCAGTCAACCCTGCTCCGTATAAGCAATGCGGAAGAATTGGAACTAACCCTGAGGACGCTGCAGCGGGCCAAAAGTTGATAACCCAAGGTCGAGGTAGGATCGAACCGGTACCGGTCGAAACCACACCCGGATCAGGGCAAGATACCAGCGACACGACCAACCAGGGCGATTCGGATGATTACGAAGGAATCGGACATTTCTAGTTCGGAAGAAGAAAGAGGTCAATCAAGTTTAGGCTCGGACGAGGAGCAAAATCGTCATATCTTTACGACAGAACAGGTTTCTGTCCGAGATCATCGATTAATGGCATCGATGGACGAAAATCCGGTGGGGCTCAACCTGATCAGAACCGACTTCGCAAGAAATGCGTGCATTGTGGGTCGACTAAACATGGAGATCGTGATTGCTGGAAGCGAATCACATGTGGAAAATGTGATCGTAAAGTTCACCCTTCGGATCATTGATTTTTCGTATGCAAAACCTGTGGGAAGGTTCACGATGCCGGTGCTTGCCCTATTGAGGAATTTTTCAATCAGATGCGCAAGTGGTATGTGCCGACTAAACATGCTGGCATACTCCCACCAGATGTCGAAAAAATGTTAAACTAGATCGCTCGCCAGGTTGGAATCTGGTTCGAGCCGAGCGATCTACGTTCTGCATCTATGCATATGTCGGTAGCGGAAATAAGTTTGAAGAAAAGGAGATAACTAACAATACATGTTCTAATTCAAATTGCATCGATCGATGTCCGATTCACAGTCTCAGAGTGGATGAATATTCCCGTTCGGACGTGATCATGGAGTTGGATCTACTGCCCGGCGAGTCCCGAGGATACTGGAAGTATCACTCTCCCGACAAGTGGTTTAAACAAGCAAAAGCTAATGGGAAGATTAACAACGAAAACGCCACTATTCTATTTGACTCTGGAGTAGAAGTCTCGATCATCGACTCCGCCTTTGCTCGTAAGGTGGGATGTCGTATAGACACTACCCAGAAGCAAGAATGTGTTGCGATCGGCGAAAGTTCGTTTATGACTGAAGGGCGATCACGTGTAAAAATTACTCTGGCAGGCTCCCTTGTCTACTATTTGAACGCATGGTTTGGCCAGTTAGCCGGTCAAGACGCGATATTGGGAATGGATTTCATGGTACCAGCCGGTATACGGCTCGACCTGTCTCATGGAACCCTGACTCTTCCGGATGAGGTGCAGATACAGTTATCCGGCCGACGCCCTTTATATGGCACTCATGTGCGGATGCTCAAAATGGGTCAGTACGAAAACATCGAGGTAGCCCGGTCAGTCGACGTGACGATTCGGCCGAGCGATCGGCAACAGAAATTGTGGCTAACCCGTGGTGAACGATGGGTACCAACGTTCGTTAAGGGTATCGGCAGATCAAGTTACATCAGGATTACGAATATATCCGATCAGCCGCTAATCGTCCACGAAGACATGATCCTAGGGATGTGGTTACCCGAAGGGAAAGTACCTCGACAGATTGGGTATGTCTCAGTGGGATCACAAAGATATATTGAATTGCAAAATCTGGCTTATCAAGCCACCACAGACCTGATCAGTGACGAAGACTTAGCAGACGAAGATACCTCACCCATGGTTGAGAAGCCGGAATATGCTATTCCGACTAAGCTGCTGATCAGGAGACCGCCGGTCGAAGCGACAGGGGAAAGCCGTGTCAAAATAGGTCCACAAGTTTTGAGTATTATCAGACCCGGCTCACCGAAAACAGCAAGTCCAGAGAGCGAAAATGATGGTGATAAGTTCAGGAACGATTCTGAGAAAAAAAAGGAGGATGAATCTGCCGAAGACGTCAAGGATGAAGGGGAACCCAAAGTAGATCGCCAGTCGGATGACTCACAAGGGGCGGCCCAAGATAATGCCGAACCGGAGGAAGTAGATCCGGTAGACGAACAAGTGTGTATACATGAAGGTGGTGATCAGTACATTGAAGGTATCGAGAAGCAGATGGCAGTTTTGCCGGAAGTATCGTCCAATATACCAGAAGTCACCATGGAGGATCTACAGGTCGGTGATCCCGAAGTGAACACTCCCGAGCAGATCGATCAGCTAAAGAAGATCATCTGGAAAAGGCGCCATTTATTGATTGGGAAGGGTAACGCCCTACCCCCAGCTGCTTACGGAGCTGTTTGTGATATAGACGTTGGAAATGCGAGACCGATCGCTCAACGTTGTCGCAAAGTCGCGCCACAATACCGGGAAAAGTTATCCGATTTGATCAAGGGCTTGTTGAGTACAAAAATCATCCGACCTTCAACATCGCAGTGGGCATCACCGATTGTGATTGTGATAAAAAAGAACGGGGTCGATATTCGATTTTGTATCGACTATAGAATGGTGAATCGCCTCACGAAGTTGATGGTCTATTTGATGCCCCTGATCAATGATTTACTTGAAGATCTGGATAAAGTTTTATGGTTTTGTTCGCTTGATATGGCTAGTGGTTTCTGGGTGGTTTCAATGACTGATCGTGCTCGAGAGATTTCGGCTTTCGTTACACCTTCGGCCTTTTCGAATGGAACTGGATGCCGTTCGGTTTGAAGAACGCTCTACAGATCTATCAGAGATTGATTGACAATGCTCTCTATGGATATTTCCAGATCAGTGCCGATCGAGAAGCCACCGATCTACATGATGTGTTTACGGAGGGTGAACCGGACCAAGATCAGAGACGATCAGTTTTGGGAAGGCGATCATATATAGACGACATCTTGGTTACGGCAACATCATGGGATATGCTATGTGATAAGGTCGAACGACTCCTTGACACTTGCGAACGCTGGAATTTATCGATCAGCGTAGTCAAGATCTTCTGGGGTCAACCCAAGGTCGCCTACCTTGGCCATAATGTGTCGAGTCAGGGCCTGGAGCCAAACCCCAAAGTTTTGGGCGCTGTCAGTAACCTGCCTTTTCCCCGATCACTGAAGGCTATGCAGTCTTTTCTCGGATCCCTGAATTATTATAGCCGGTTTATCGAAGACTTCTCGATATATTCTGCTATATTATACGAGTTGAAGGAAGTGGATTATCATGGGCTGCGAGAGCGTGATCGAGTCGAAAAGTCACTGAGTGAGACTGGTCGTGAAACCGAAGTCAATGAATCGAATCTCAAGACTGGATCGCTGATCGATCGAACTGTGCCAGGGTCAGAAGGTCATATGGAACGAGCTATGATGGTTTTCAGTATGTTGAAGGCGAAGATGATTTTGACTCTGGTATTGAAACATTTCGATCCGGAAAGATTCCCGTGGTGATTCTATATGCCAGTAAATGGGCAATATCAGCCGCACTGGTCCAAGATCACGACGGGGTATATTGTCCACTGACGTTTACAAGCCGGACTTTGAAACCATATGAGGTCAATTACGGCATAGTGGATAAAGAATTGCTGGCACTATTACGCATATTCGATGTCTGTTATTCTATGCTGGTGACTAGATCGATCAAAGTATTGTCTAGGCGATCTACTCTGGCTTGGTTATTGTCTTCGAACGGAATAGACGGAAGACTGGGGTGATGGGCAGCGCTGTTATCTCAGTGGACTTTGGAGATCATCAAATGCACCAAGGGTGAAGAAGAAATTCTCGGTACACTAGCAGCCAGTATCACACCCCGATCTGAAGTCGATGAAGCGCTGATCGAGGTCGCTCCCCGGAAACAACCGCGAGAGTCAATCATTATACCCCCACCGGTCGTCGGCTCGGAGAAAGACTTGATCGTCGTAAGTTTCGACGGATCAGCGAGCTTAAAGAAAGGCGTTGGGGCGTATAGCGCGTTGTTGTGGTAATTGCCGGAATGGACTGTCATTTCCGCTGGTTCAGACTATACCCCGGGCATCACAGTCAATGAAGCCGAATACTGCTAGGTCTGCTGCTAGGTCTGGATCTTCTTCGAGAACAGAAGAGTGGAAGGGTGATTATATTTGGAGACTCCAATCTGGTGATCCGGCAGATCACCGGAGAAACCGATTGAAAGGCTCCGCGCTTGAAGTTTTTGAATGATCGTGTTATGAAAGCTCTACGTGGATGGCCAAGCCATGACCTCTTACACGTGAAACGTGACTGGAATTGGAGTGCTGATCACCTAGCCACGATGGCCATGCGTGATCAGACTGGTTCGATGATTACTGATAAAGCATTGCTGGAGGAATTGGTAGGTTGCCCGAGCTGATTCATTCGGAAAATAAAAAGGAAGCAGCACAGGTCTCGATCTTGACGAGGTCACGAGCTAAATCAACACCCACCAGGCCACATTCTCGAAAAAGCCTATCAGAAGAAATAGTACAGGAGATGCGGAATGATGAATTCCCAAGGCACATGACGAAGAAAAATGGATCGTTGATTTGAAGGCTTTTCTGAATGGAGACTTGGAGAAATTGAGCCAGAATGAAGCAAAAGATTGTGTTAAAATCGCGGCCAGCTATGAGATTGACGAAAACAATTTAATCTTTAACTATGCCCAAGCTGATAAGGCTGACGCAGATCTGGACCGATCAGCAAAATTTGTGATTCCGGAGACCTTACAAGCAGATATCTTGTATCATTATCACGTCAGTTTAGAGGGTGGTCACCAAGGCGTGGGTCGGACGTACTGTGGTAAAGCGATGTAAAACAATCAGCCAAGTACTGCCATTACGCCCAGTCCCAGACACTGATGGAAAGATAGAGATCACGATCACGATCACGATCGTTATCACAATTACTAAGTGGAGTTCCCGTGGATGTAAAGCGAGGTGAGCAACTGTTGACATGACGTGTCAAGGACAGCCGTCCAGCCGATCTATGAATGGTATAGTGGTTGAAGTTGATCATGACACGAAGTTACGGCCTGATCGGCTGATTATGCCCGAGCAATGAAGATTAGATGTGGAATGAAGTCGGGCATGTGGAGTGACAGGTTGTGTGAGTGATGATGACCTATGGGTTTGTCCGAAGATGACGTGGCAAGGCCTGATCAGCCGAGATCGGTGTTATATGGTTGCCCCGACAGGGTATAAAGGTCGATGATATGGCCGAGGGAACACGCGAAGTCAGTGTGATGGTAACCAAGAGAGTTTGCGAAGTGATCGTGGGCTGATCACCCTGATCACTACCTGATCACTCGGCTGATTGCGGTGCTGATCGCGATCGGGGCTGATCAGCCCCAAATCTGCGCCCAGATGTAAAGGCAGATGAAGCTCTCACTCAAGCCGACTTGGATCGGCCGATCACGGCCGATCGCGGTGCTGATCACGATCGGGATGGTGAAGATCGGCATAGAGTTTGACCATGATCAGTCGAGGACCGGATCGGGATCAGTCGAAGATCAGTCAGAAAAGGGTACGAATCAGGTTGAAGATCAACGAAGAACGTTATACGAAGATGCTGGAATAAATCAGGTGGCAAGAAGTTCAAGGTAGAAGTGTCAGGTAAGCCACATAGGTTGGTGTAGGTTACATTTGGTACTGGATTTTTAGGTTTATAATATTAATATCAGGTTCTGTTTTCCCTCCAAGTAAAGAAGTCGTTGCGCCACTTGGCGCTACTTTTGGGAACGGGGGGCTAACAAGGCTCCCCCCGTTCATTTGTTCCCGGACGAGACGCGCATAGTCGCACTTTGGCTCGACGGAAGTCCCACGACGGGATTTACTTGGGTTAAACACCCTCACGAGGTTTTGATTTCCCCCCTAAAGCAAAGCGTCGCTCCGCCACGTGTTGCGGTCATTGGGAGCACAGGGTTGATTAGTCCCCTCTTGCTCAACTAATTCCCGGTAAAGACATGCTTGGACGCATTTTGGCTTACCGGAAGACCCCCGACGGGTTTGTTTTAGGTGATCGAACCTCACCCTCAACGCACACGTGTTTGGAACACGTCAATAATATTGGAAAATGTTTTGTGGAGATAACGTTTGTGGATTACTGTGGAAGATCGTGGATTGATCGCATTTTCTTGGTTTCGTTATATCTCTCTCTCATTGGCTGGCCTGATCAGACGAATTTTCCTGATCAGTGCCTAGATACTGAATAAGTGTCGACCCCAACCCGTTCTCCGGTGAAGATTTCCACCCGAGGACACCCCCCGTCTCGAGACGGTCATCCCCTCCGACCTGATCAAGATCATCCTTTTCGTCACCGAGTCCACCTAAGCGAGTGTAATCAGCCCCGATCGACGGGTACACAAGGTGAGATGAAGTTAAACATAGATCCTGACGAGCATGAAGACCGGCCAGATGACCGGGAGGATCAGATCAGTCACCATAATGGTGATTCATCTGATTCTGATGCTGATCAGGATCGACGGAGTACCCCCTCCGATAGTTGGTCGTCCGGGCCAGTGGGTATCCGGATTCCGCCCAAGACTTCTGTCATGAATTTGGAAATCGGCTCCACCACAATGGTGCGCGTGCCCGGATCACTTGGTGACTCTGGAATCACCGTGATTCCTTTGATGATGAAAAAGATGTGAAAATCAAAGTGGAGGAAACTTTTTCGGGTGTATTGGAGGAAGGCGTATCGCCTCCGATGCTGTCCATATCTAAAGGAAGCGATGATCGACCTGGTCTGGTGGAGTGCCAGGTCGAGATTAAAGATGAAACAACTCCCACATGGCCCCGATCGGGGCCGATCTGGGTTATAGTAAAGTTGACTATAACCCAGGAAAGGATCGAGGTGTTAACCTTGATCCTATGCATAAGAAGAAAATGGAAAAAGAATGGGGACTGATTGATATGATCTACCTAAAAACATGGAACCAAATTGTACTGAGATCGCCGCAGACTGAACCTAGATTGGATTAAAGCAAGGGGTTAAGATGATGATCAATTACCCAAGGATGGTCTTACAACTAAGCCCGATCCCCCGGAACCAATGCAGATGATGTTGACATCCACGATGGGGCGTTCTCTGCAATAACTACGCCGACCATATCAACTTTGATCTGACCAGGGGCGATCAGGTCGGTACGCCGATCATATCAACTTTGATCTGACCAGGGGCGATCACGTCGGTACGCCGATCATATCAACTTTGATCTGACCAGGGGCGATCAGGTCGGCATTGACCGAGAAACGCTCTGATCAGGTCAGCATCGGCCGAAAAACGGCCGATCAGCCTTTGATTAGGGCGAAACACCATTGTTTGTCGATACGGTATGGAATTCTTCTAGTCTGATGGAATCTGTCCAGTGTGATCAAAGTGTTGTCGAAAGAATCTGCCCCGATTACCAAGTTGATCAGGCGTTCCAACCGGGGCGACCTGGTAAACGGTTCGACCGATGATTTGGATATGGGATCGGTCGGACGAAGAGGTGAAATAGTTAAGTATACAGTATTGCTATATATCTTGCCTCTCCAACACTTTTCGTCACTACAAGATATTGCATAAAGGTACTGTTACAGGAGTGCTGCGATTTCCGTGGGAATTAACGTTTCGAATATGGTATCGACTGGCTCAATCGAACAAGAAGTCGAATTTTGCCATCTCAGATACATTGAATTCAACGAGCAGTTCCGCTTCAGAGATTCACTGTCCTCTTGCACGTACTTATGTTACTCAAGTCTAAGAACGGAAAGACAGATGCCAAGATCGCGTATATTGGTCGTCGTACTGAGTTAGCAAACTACAGTTTGCTAGTTTGTGAAGGATCCTCAGGCTTTTGATCTGACCAGGGGCGATCAGGTCGGCATTGAACGAGAACGTAATCTTAACTCTTGACCTTCCTTGGGTCATGTGTGAACTTTCTCCAATGCCGATACACTCCTGCCGCTTCGTCTCGAGCTGATCAGGACTTTGGACAGGGACGACCTGGTAAACAGACCAACCGGTGATACGGATATGGAACGGGCAGATGAAGATATGACATAAAGGTACTGCAACGCAAGTGCTACGATTTCCGTGGGAATTTACGTTTCGAATATGGATCGACTGGCTCAATCGAACAAGAAGTCGAATTTTGCCATCTCAGATACATTGAATTCAACGAGCAGTTCCGCTTCAGAGATTCACTGTCCTCTTGCACATACTTATGTTACTCAAGTCTAAGAACGGAAATACAGATGCCAAGATCGCGTATATTGGTCGTCGAATTCGGGCTTCACGCGTAGAACAGTTGCGAGCTTCAAGTAATGCTCTCGGGAACAGTATAGTGCATGCTGCACAGACTGGCCCGTTACGTGGATGGTCCGTCGATCCAAATGTGGTTGTGATTGCAGGAGTAAGAATCTCTTGACGGCCTCCGAAGAACCTTCAACGATTACTACGCCAGGTACTTCTGTATTTACGATCGCTGGTCGCTACAGTTGTATCGTAGAATTCGTATCTGTAATGAAAACGGATCAAGTTCTTGGATGTCAGTATTTTGCATCGCCCGATCGGCACTTAGAGTTACTAGCGTGTAACTGGGACCCTGCCAATGGCCAGGGAGGATCTACAGCATCGTCAGCTAGTGTAGGTAGTGGACCAGGCCATGGCAGCACCGCAGTGAGAAATATGCATCGACGTAGCCCCAATACGTGGAATCCGTAGCAGCAGTACGATGGCAATGTCCATTTTTAAAATTGGTCATGGAATGACTACAGTCAGTATGAGCATCATCGATAGCAGCCTTAGTGGTTCCAATGACATGTTCGGCGCCTTGCTTTGAACTGCCGTCAAGAGGTTCCGCCATGGTGATGATTTGTGGATTACACTTGCGCTTTGGTTTGGATATATATACAAATTTGGTCTATAATGGTGACGAAGGCAACAGAAAAAATCAGAGCGCTCTAATCTTCCTTGAGTGTGCTGATTGGAGCTGACGGGAAGGACTATCCACCGAATAGTCGCGGCGTGTAGGAAATTTATGTGTCATTCAAGCACGGACAGGGTATGCCAAGGTCAAGTCGTTGGAGCAATCACGTGACGGCGTGTGGGTGGATCATGACAAGATGATACAGCAAAAACAGGTGGCTAGGAATGAGAAAAAGGGCATGTACGCGGACGTTGATGCCGAGTCGAATGTGACAGTTCAATGGCATGGCGTCGACGGAGCAGCTCTGTTCGAGCAACATCGTGGCAAATTAGTCCCGGCGCTGTATGGTGCGACTATGAAGCCCCGTGGTGCAGCCGACCAAGCATCTCGTCGGTACCGTCCTTGAAGTCATTAGCGGCGACTGTCTAGTCGTCTACGTCTCTACGGCCGTGACGGCAAGCGAGTAAAAGAAACGTCTCTTTCTCAGCACATTACGTGCACCACGTATTGGAAACGCACGTCGCGGTGAACCAAATGCTCCCTACGCTGCTGAAGCCAAAGAGTTTCTTCGCCATCGAGCGATTGCCAAGACGGTGCATGTTGAAGGCGAGTATGAGAAACCAAGTCCTACGGGGCAAGGCGATGTCCTGATCTTTGCTTCAGTTTTTCTCGAACCATCAGCCAACGCATTGGAGAAAACCCCCAAGCAAAGGGCGTGAATCTTGCGCTCGAAGTCGTAGCTGCTGATCGTCCGGATGAAGCCAAAAGTTATAACCATCTTGTGACAGCAGAAACCAAGGCTCAGACGGAGAAGAAGAACCTGCATTCGTCCGAGGACCCACCTGCCACAGAACGACGTGTGACAGACTTGTGCTTTGATGCTACGAAAGCGAAACAATCCCTACCCTTTTTGACACGAGAACGTTTCAACTCGTGCAGTCGTAGAACATATTTACTCGGCGACACAGTTGAAACTGTATGTCCCCAAGGAAAATTGTCTACTGAATCTCGTCGTCGCTGGAACCAAGTGTCCCTAGCCTGCTCGGCATGGCGCTCAAGGCGTGATCGTTGCGCTCGCTGAGCCACTTGGAGTAGAGGCGAAACTCTTTGCCAAGCGGAGTGTCATGCAATGCGAAGTAATGTCGAGATCGAAGACATGGATCGAGGAGACAACGCGTTCGGGTCGTTGTTTGTCGTCTTGAACGGTAGTGGTAAGCTGCTACGTGATGAGGGACACAATTTTGGCGTGCGTTTGCTAGAAGAAGGTCTTGCTTGGGTCGATTCGTACAGTGCCGAGCGTACAGCTTTGGGAGACGTGCTTCAGCATGCTGAAGAGCGTGCGAAAGCCGAGCGCAAGAAATACTGGGTTTTGCATCACACGCAAGCTGCTGTGCAAGCAGCTACCAACAAGTAGACACAATGGACACAGGACGACGCGTTAGCACGGGTCAAGCTGTCTGAGATCATCACGGGTAGTCACTGTTACATTCAAGACGCCGGCGACCGAAACTGAGCAGCAGTGGAAGAGAGAATGAAAACGTTTACGCGTACTCATGGCGTGGCGGGTTAGGCGTTTGAAGTGCGACAAAACTCCGTGTGTGATGCACTCGTTGATGATGGGAGCGGGCTGGCGTGAAATCGTGCCAAAGTCAAGTATCTTCATCCGGATGGATCGGCGCGTGTGCGCTTTATTGACTATGGAAATGAGACGACAGTTGCAGCCAACTGGTTGCGTCCACTCGATGCAGACGTTGTGCATTTTCTGGCGCAAGCCAAAGAGGTGGCGTTTGGATGGATCAAACCATTGGAAGTGACGGAAGAATTTGGATCCGAAGCCGCTGTGCGTCTCGGGGAATTGGCATGGGACAAACCGTTTTCGTGTCGTGTTCATAGCGTCGAAGGCAAGGGGTTGTGGGCAGAGTTAGAAGTGGCGTCTTTGAATGATATCGTCAATTTGAAGGCGCGAACTGAGACGAAGCTTGATTACGTAAAGAAAAAATCGCATTGCGCTTGCAGTTGATCTCCGTATTCAAGCACCCGTTTTTATTGTCCCTGAAAGCGACTCTGACTACAATTGCGCACGACTTGTGGTTGATCTTGGACGAATCTCCTTTCGAACTACCCGTCTCAGCCAAATGGACAGCGAACGAATTGGAGTAAAGTCTAGAAGTCGTCCGTCTTCAAGTGGCTCGGCACAAGGGTCCTTTACGCCTTCAAACCCATCTTATTATTAGAATTCAACGACATCTTTTGTTCAGCAGTTGTGTGATGAAGTCGAGAGGGGGAGGAAGCCTTTCGCTGTAAGGAGGAGTTTTTTTTTACAAATTCAATCTCCCCGTCTCGAACATACATGTATTGCTGATCCCCTATGGAAAAACAAGTGGAGCTCAAGACGTTCAAGCGGAAAATAATGGAATAACCTATCCTTCTGTAACCCTTCCACAGTACCTCATGGTAACCTTTCCACAGTACCTCATGGATAACTATGATGAGAAGCAAGAATACTCGATCGACGTAAACCTGACCGAGCCAGTTCGAGCAGATTTGGATCGAGTGAGGAAGACTCTATTTGAGCCAGCATCTCCGGCGAAAGTCATTGCAATAGGTGATAGGAATGGTGGTTTAATCCCCATCGCGCCGAAGCTCAATGTCCGACTTCACTCTGTTTCTATCTGTTTTTCTGATCGTGGTGAATCAGTGGGTCTATAGCAATTCTTAATTCTGCAGTACATATTGGCAAAGAGAAGGCAGACTACCTTAACGTGTCTGGCTTAGTGGGTGATGTCAAGGTCTTTGATCTATCCTCATTGATGACTCAAAGAGAGAAAAGTGATGATATCACCGTGCGCGGAGCAGAATCATCAGCTTTCGAGTACATCGAAATCCTTGGGTTTGATACGTCAACTATGTACTCGTCCGATAAGATGAAGCATGTTTTGAGCATCAAATGCTTAATTTCTACCAATTTGAAACTGGATTCGAAAATGCTGCCGATGTTGAAGAGCAAGCTCAAGGGCAAGAAATGAAATCAAGTATCAAAGTCTTGTTGCATCCTATTCGTCTGCTTGTACTCCCTGAATTTGTAGAGAATCTGACCAATTATGTCGTCGATGGAATCCTGCACACTCATTTTCACTCCAAGGGCATAACACTGAACGAGGAAAAGGAACACCACCGCACGGGCTCAGTTGGCTCCGAATTTCAACTTCCTTAAAAATTGTCTCCAGATTCGGAACGTCCGCCAGGGAGCTCGACTTCCATTTAGCCAATCAGCACGGCAGGGTTGTCGAGTCGCCAGCAGGGCCTTCGACGGATTGCCTTGCATAACGACGTATAGATCCATGAACTTCTCCTTCGGATCGTAGCTGTAGTCGTCTTGATGGATCGGCGATTTAGCCGCTGGAACGAAGACGCCAGTAAAGTTGACCGGTCTAGTAGTCGGCGTCGTACCGACGGCCGGAGGAGCACTAGAAACAGCCGGAACCGGTCGCTTGTCTTCCAAATCATCCTCTTCATCGCCGTCTGAGTCAAGCCGAGCGATGGCCTGGGTCAGTGAGGCTGAGCCCGACGAGGTTGTCACGGAAACTCGACGATCAGCGCTGCGTGATCTGGCCAGAGCAGTTCGTGTTCGTTCGTCCAAATCTGTCGAATCGTCATCAGAGTCAGCGATGAGGTGAGAGCGCTTGGCAGGAACCGTCTTCCTTTGGACTGGTTTGACCGTTTGCGCTTCGCCGAACCCAAAATCGACGAGACTGGTCTCGAAACTGGTGGCGGACGGGATGGTGTTGAATCAGGACCCGCTACTTCGCTGATCACGGGCCGATCAGCATTCAAATTAACCGGCATAGAAGAAGCGATGGAGAATGTGGTCGACGGCGGGCCGGATCCAAGAGACTTATCAGATTGCGTTCCGGCCGGAACAAGAGAGCTGACCAGCTCGGGGAGCCCGCCGAATCCGTCTGGAACGACCCCGAGTCGGCGTTCGGGTCAGTCCACCTGTCCATTCTCAGGTGGGCAATCATCTTTAAGTCATCATGGCGTTGGGTCCAAGCGCGTTCATCAAGCTCCAGGGTTTCAAGCTTAACCCGAGCAAGATTAAGCTCGCGCCGGTGATCGCCAGCCTCTTTCTGGCTTACGGCCAACCGTTTCTGGATGCTGGCACGGCCGATGCGCGAATCGGAAAGTTGTTTTACCAAGAGCTGAACCTGCTCGTCCGTATGACGCATCTCGACCTCCAAGCGCTCCACTTTCTTGGTAGTGCGAATCTTGTTTCGGAGTAGCTGATCGTAGTCGCGACGGTGGTCATCGAGTAGTTGTAAATGACCCATCATCTCTACCATCGAATGCTTCATAGCCTCGATGCGCTCGTCTGAAAGTAAGGATAGAAGAAGTTATATACATATTGTCAAAGAAGCAGACAGGTTGGACATACCTTGATTGCGGACGGTGACAGATATCGAGCGAATCATCAATTGCAGAGAAGCAACAGTATCGGAAGGTTTAGCGGAGACGCGCAGGGCAGCGAGATCAGCAGACAACTGATCTCGCTCGACTGTTTAACCTTGGACGCAGTTAGCCATGTCCAGCAAATCACGATCAAGTCTGTCGCGATCCAGTTGTAAAGTCAATAGCTGATGTGCCAGATCGGTAAAATCGCGCTCCAGACGATCTTCGATGACCCGACAATCAAAAACCTCGGCGCGAAGTGTCTGATTAGCCTCGCACAAGGAAATTGATTCCGGAATTGCACTCTGTAGCCCCAATCGCAATCGGATTGTCTCTATGGGCCCCAGCGTGAGCGGGCCCGTCCCCTCCACCTGGCGAGCCAGTTGCTCCAAATAGCCAACGGGGCGGCTCGGAGAGGGCCGAGCAGGGAAACTTAGAGGCGGGCGATAAGAAGTCAAGGTTGTCGTCGGGAAAATGGAGCTGGTAGTGATCGTGGTGGCGGCGATCGAGATCGGAAAAGTCGCAGGACTGGCTGAACTCGCCCCCAAAGACGAGACGCTGGTCGGAGAGGCAGCCGAGGAGGCAGGGAATGAAAGAGGAGGCCTATTCGAATCGGACATTGCTGGTCGCTAAGTGGAAGGTTCGGAAATGGATAAATCGAAGTGTAGTCGTTGCGCGGCTGCAGTTACGCTCAGGGGCGGCTGTGGTGAAGCGATCTGACAAAAAATTGAAAATAAGGTAGACCAACATGACCGTTGATTGGTGACGATGGGAACACCCATCAAGATGGGACAGTTGATGGTTGGGACAGGCTGATTTCATATACTACGAAAGACGGGTGACAACGGGCTTTTGTAGTATGAAGGAAAAAGCCAAGTACCGTTATTACGCCTTGTCCCGGGTATTAATGGAATGGCAAAGGTCACGATCCGATCAGGAT
>MIQA02010676.1:0-13730 GCA_001887855.2 Sclerospora graminicola | reverse complement strand
CATTTCCACCAATCAGGATGCGCCCTTTGGAAAGTGCCTTACATTATTTTATAAGTCACTTCACCACATCATCACCCATGCGTAATCTTCTTCGGCTTCTCCTGCCATCCAACACTGGGCGACAGGAATCACGTGGTTTGTTCCAGATACAGCAATAATGTTACACAACGGCATCTTATGTTTGTTAGTTTTATACGTGGCGTCCAAGATCAAAACACTTGGCCAGTCTTTGTAGAATTCGAGAGCCTTAAGATGCGCAAAGAAAATATACTGCAGCTCATGGCTGTTCCGTTTTGTTGCCCAGTCGTAGTAGAAACCCTCATGGTGTAAGCATTCAAATAGGGCCTCGATGGATGTCCGCTCAGCAAGCAGGGTGCGTCGGATATTGCCTTTAGTATTCCGTACGTCCTTGACCGTGATTAGCGACTCAGGGTCAGACAACAGCAAGCTCGCGAAGATACTAGACGCCGTTGTTCCTGCCGCTGTCTGGGTTTGGATCCACTGTTGGGTGGTTTGCACAGCGATGGGTTGGGCCCGAGTAGCAGCCCGTCGGCGATGACCAACATGCACACGGATGTCTTTGGTTTTTGGATGATTGTGCAGGATGCTGCCGTCTCGAGTGTACGATACTGTCCAGCCCACTTCGGTGGCGATGATTTTCACACGCATCCGACACCCAGTTTTATTCGAGGTGCGGTTCTTGCACTTCCGGTTCCACGGTTTCAATTTGTGGTTGTTGGTTGGATGACCGTACCGATCGCAGGCGTAGAAGCGCTCCGACTCCTTATTCGTTAATCTCGTCACGTTATACCCATGATTTTTGGTCCACTCATGTATAGCGTGCTCAGCGTCATCAGCAGTTGGGTAGGTTCGGATTGGCGGAGGCAAGATTTCTGTGTCGTGCGGGCGCACGGATGGGCGTACTTCATGCCGATACGCTAGTTGGTATCGCGTAGCTGCCGTGGTGTCGCTGGACGAACCCACCATGTTCGCCAAAGCTGTGGCGTCGTGCTGATTGTCCACTCTTGGGAGATCGAGGAGGGGAAGGGTCACACACTCGGGGAAATCTCTAAGTAGGGTGTGCTGCTCATAATTTAGCTCGGTATTATTGTACTCGTTCCGGTCTAGATCACGGACTTGTTTGGGCAAGAACATTATAGCTAGATTATCAAGATGTCGTTAAATTTTTGGTGGTCGGGAACTCGTATAGGCACACACCGGTACAATGTACCATTTTCTATCCCTTGTTACACACTCTCCCTCAGGTTTTTTTATGAAACGCACGTGATGTTTTGCATGCTCCGTAGTCATTCCCGGTGGGTGTGTGTAGTATATAGATCCGTACTATACAATTTGAGGTATATAATACAGTATTAGTACAGTATTACCGGTAATACAAAATTACCGTAAAAGTTGGGTTAAGTGGGAAAAACGGATCAAATGGGACACGACAATCTGTATTGTGACATTCCACTTTCACATCAAAGGAAAGAAATGCTTATAACAACTTATAGGACGGAGGTCATGATATCACACAATCCTAGTAAAAAAACAATATTTGTCACCGGTCATCTGATTTTGTGATAGTCCACAACATGTCCTATCATAGGACATGTTGTGGTGCTTATTACTGCCGTAATAAACCATGAGAACGGATTAAAAGAAGAGAGGAAGCCCATCCAACAACAAAAACAGGATGAAGGGCATGCATTTTAGCGGAGACCGTTCAGTTGTAATGAAATTTTGAGTTGCATTAAGTTATCAGTACAAATCTGCATATCTTAATATTTAATGTTGTTTGTAGGAAGTGATTTGTTCTTCTTAAGAAGAATTAAAGTGTTGTTTTAAAGTAGAGAGTGTAAAAATAGGTAAAGTTACGACACGGAGTAGCCCGTGCGTCTCGGAGAAAAATCATCAGTTGTGCATGGTATGAAAACCCCGGGGGTTCCGATACTTCCAACCATTGTGACCAGGAAGCGATATCACACGAAGAAAAAATCTATCGAGTCTACTAGCTTGGGGTCCCTGCCAGTACGTAAAATGCTCGGTAAGATCTAGGTGAACCTCTAAGTTTTTGCTTCAATTAAATTTTGCGCGTCTAATAAATTCAGCCTCTCAATAAGCCGGGTGAGCTTCATACTTTCCGTCTTAACTGAACGATGACCACTCAACCTATCTAATACAGGTGACTCGACCCAATTGAAATCTCCTCCCAGGAGGACTCGGTAACTTAGGAGAGGCATTAGTAGTTTCCAGTTTCTGGAAAAATTTATTCCGTTTCCTTGAGTCCCCAGACGGAGCATATATGTCCACTAAGATTAGGAAATTCCATTTAGTTGAAATAAATATGTGTGTCCATCGACTAAGATTCCACGGAGACACTGATTCTGCAATGTCAGGATGTAAAAGAAAAGCGACTCCTCCTCTTTTTCCAGCATGAACACTCCAGTAAGATAAGCGTTTACCTTTACCCCTTATTCTCCATACCCGTAACAACGACCCCGCGTAATCTTCTGCTTCGGTGTGGGTGATCACGTGCGTTTCTTGAAAAAAGTAATTATGTACTGGTCTGTTATAAGAGAGGTGTCGCCAAGCCGAAAACCATTTTAGGACATCTTCCTTTTTCTGTCCCCGGACATTTTGAGATAATATACAAATTTGTGATTCGGTAGCCGTGAACCAATTGCGTTGGATCGGACTGCGATATAACATTTCATTGATCATTCGGTGCTTAGCATATAAATCCATTGAAGCTAGCGTGAAATACTCGTGATCGCCATGAGCAGACTCCAACTCGTTGCCCTTAATAACATTGCGACCCATTACTATCAGGATCTATATGTTCAATGCAATCGTTTTCCGTGCCCAGGTAATGTTCTATGTGATGAAGGTATTGATTGAACGCAACCCAAGCGTCAGAGGCGCCTGTGTCTATCTTCTGGATACAGTTCGCGTAAGTAACAAATTTTACTTTCGCCTGAAAATGGCGATGAAGAAGAGTTACAATACTATCGTTTGGATGGACTTCGTCTCCCACCATAACCGCTATATGCTCGTTAAATACATGAGAACATAACAGAGCTTTTGTCATTGATCCTGTAATTGACAGCAAGTATACCTTATGAGAGTGTTACCCCCGAATTTAATTTCGCGTAATTGTCCCCATTCATGAGAGCTGCTTAATATAGCATGCCGTTGTTGTTGTCCATGAAAGGCTAACATTCGTTGCTCCCATTGACCAAACCATAAGCCTGAGAGATGTTCGACACCGGAAAGCTTTCCTCGATCAATCATTATTGGTCCCGCCAGCCCGAGGTCAGGGAAATGAGGACTTCCGATGCCAGACTATCGAGTAAATAATCCACAACATCAAATGATTTGAAAAGATGAAAAGGCTGGGCCCTTCGTGAAGTACAGCATTTTTCCATACCCCAATCGAGGCTTCAAAGGCAGGAAATTGTAACTTTGTGGCGGATACCCAGTCTGACTCTTACCGTGTCCAGGCAATCTGCCAGGATTCCCGTAGTGATGATACTATACTAATATCTCAGGTGGGCGGATTATTCACCTATGAGGTTGTGGTCGGGTTGGGTTTATCCCCATCTGGGTGTTGAGGCTTGTGATTGATCGTTGAATCTCTCCTACACATTATCGTTTGGCTCTATATATTGTGTATCATGATCTCCATCCTTCATTTCTTGGGTTGGAGTATATTCGGAATCATCCGTTCCCGATGATCCAAGCATTAACATTTCCTCAGTATCTGACCGATCCCTCGTGATGCCACTGGTAGAGGATCGGTTCTGAAATTTGATATCGCTGCATATACCACTCTCGCTCCGCTACATTATTTAACTCTGCTCGTAATAACGACTCCTCGTCCGGAATCGATAATCTGGTCGCAGTTTCTGACAGGAAATGTAACACTTCTAGCATCCGAGAGTCATGCGTGACTATAATTTGTTCACTTTCAATTTTAAGGGCGTGATGTATCGTAGGTCTTCTTAAACGTTGCAATAATTCGTCCAAGTTACCGTCCCAATTATCTGGATCCCACGGGGAGTGAGAACGGTAGGAGGATAATTGGCTTGATCAGTGGACGAAGTTACTTCTCCTGTCCAGATTGACTCGTCTGCTGACTCAGTCCGGAATCCTTCATTACAACATCTCCTTCACGTGAAGGACAATCATCATGTGACTTTTCATCATCAAAGTCTTCGTCATCATCACTATTCTCTTCGGGATCCTCCATTTTTGCATCATCTCCACCTGAGGAAGTGGAATCCTGTACCCGTGTCCCATGTAAATAGGCAGAGTAATGAGCCGCATCAAAATGTAGTAAAATTGGAATTTTCTTTTGTCCTCGATAGCAGCTTCTTTCAACGTTACTACCTTTTTACACAAGCTTTGAGCGAGATGGGATACTCTCCACTCGCTAAATAACTCTTATTGTTACGAAGTCTGGTCTCCGGTGCGAAATTAATTACACCAGGCATTTCCATATCCGGAAGCATACTTATGACAAAAATAGCTGTAGTAAAGTGCTAATACATCCCAGGGTATCACTACTACCCCAGGCCGTGGCAGAAACCGAATCATTGATACTTGAACCACTCGTCGCAAATTCCTCCAAAGATTGCTGGAATTCTCTTTTGGACGCCTTCGCCGAAATGTTTTGATATCTACAGCCGAGGGCTAACAGAGTTTTTTACGTATACCCGCTGGGGATTTAGCATCGAAGACTAAAAGTGCCCGAATATGACAATCTTCTTTCAATTTGACTGTGAGCTGCTCCAGTAATTCCGTCCTTAAAGGCGTGAACGTTGAGGAGGCAGAGGCTTGACTGATAGCATACACCTCGCAGTTGCCCGTCGCCAGCGCTCGATTCTTTTTACTCCCATCATACCTTCTGCATCCAGAAGTGAAATGGAATGTCCCATATCCGAGGGGGCTGGCTGTACCCAACAGTGGGTACAGTTCAAGCGGCCCTTCCAGCTTGGCTACAGTGAGTAGTAATTGATCCACATCCGACTTCAATTTGGCTTCGGGAATCAGTAACTCAGTTTGGATCTTATTTTTGTTTTGTGAAGGGGATTTTACCTTCGGTGACTGAAACACTTTCCTGGTGGACTTAATTCGCGTCTTAGGAGTGTTGATAGTCTCTCGATCGTTTGACGCTTTCACTGCTTGCCCAATCATTTGTTCTAGTGGACGTGTCTCCACATCCGTTAGTTGACTACCTGCCAGTAGTCTCCGTTTGTCCTCTTTCTCTGGTTCCATAATCTCCTGCGTTTCTGGAACTGAGGTTCGTGGTGATAATACCAACGGCTTCACCCGTTTTGGATGCACTTGATTCTATTCAGTCTCTTCCTTCAGCTTATCCGAAGGTGTAGGATTGGAAACGGCTACTTTCTTAGTATTATTCAGTTCCGATGAAGCGGTGATCGCCGAGTTTAATTGATGTCCCTCTTCCTCCAGGGTATTTACCGGTTGAGAAGTGTCATTAGCCGGTTTGCAGCCTGACCCGACATGTTGGTTTCTTCCGTATTCGTTGTCTCTTCAGGTGTCTGTCCGGCTGTTACCTCGCTAGTCGATTGTTCCATATGTATTCTCTTTGCTTCAACATATTTACTTACGTATATTCTTCCATACTCCGAAATATTGAGTGAGGAATGTTAATCCTGGTCATATCCTCCAATGAAACCACAATACATCCCAACTTATTTAACTCTGCCAGTGGCTCTTTACACGCCCTCATAGGATGGCCGGCCTCACCACAGCGCATGCACTGCCCACGACCTTTCATTTGAAGGTGCTACAGGATTAACATAGTCTGGCACCAATACAATCGAATAATACCAGCTAAGCATTTCGGCCATTCCTCAGTTGTGAAGATTTACTTCCAGGAAGTTGAGGTGTTGGAGAATGGTCTTCCTTTATCCATATCCTCCATCTGAAAAGATACATTTAAAATCAATATAAGCATTCCATACAATTTTTAAACGGTTAATTAAATGAATATTTTTATAACTTAAATATTTATATCTTTCTGTTTTTGAAAATTTTCGAATTTTATATATTATTATTTATCATTAAATTATTAATCATAAACCAATTAAACACTTAAAATAAATAAAAGCATTCCATTTCGTAAACCTAATTGTACTTGTTTAGTATGTTGACAGGTGCAGGATTAGCTACCTTGGGATTAATCGTTTAAACAGGCAAGCTCATCGAAGAAGAAGGTGGTTCCCGCCAAGCGTTCTCGTCTTATTGCTGACTCGGACGACGAGTCGACAGATCTGGATGAAAGGACGCTAACTGCTCCGGCCCGATCACGCAGTGCTGATCGTCGAGTCCCAGTGGCGAACCCGTCGGGCGTAACTTCGCTGACCCGTGCCGCCGCTTTACTTGACTCCGACGGCGAGGACGAAGATGATCTGGAAGACACTCAACCGGCTTCGGCTGCTCCCAGCACTCCTCCACCCGCAAATACGACGCTGACCACCCGAATGGTCCTCCTTTATCCATATCCTCCATCTGAAAAGATACATTTAAAATCAATTTAAGCATTCTATACAATTTCATCAAATCCATTGTACGGGTAACATTTTTCAAAATACTTGAGTAGTAACCCCGGGGGGGGGAGTAGACTTCGACTCACTTGCCGTCTGCACGCCGATTGCGTCTTCGCTTGACGTCTGGAGTGCAAATTGACAAGTGAGTGTTCATGACGATGGATTGGCACCTTTATGCCAGCAATTTTTTCTGCGATTTCACCTGTATAAAAAATTAAAATATAGAGAGACATTAGTCGAATTATAGCTTATGGTTTGCACTTGTGCTACCGTCGCCCACAATTCAGATGATCCAGTTCCACGGGTTGTGGCAGCTGTTGCAATGCATTCCTGGATACTGCGTGTACTCAGAAAGACCTCCCGGATTGGACTTTCTCCCATCAAATCCATGATGAGACAACCTTCACCCTGCGCCCGTAAAGTTTGAACAAGCCGTACTTGTTCCTCCAGGGGCATAATTCTTTTGACAAACATAGGCATTTGTTTTGCCAAGATATTTCCTTCAACAAGTTTGAGTGATTTTCCATTCCTGATCAGTTCCTTGCCTGGGTTTTTCTGGAGCATATTTTCTATACTCCTGCTCAAACACTTTCCGCAGACTTATTATTTCTGAAGCCTCATATACGTCCTTTTTTTGAAAAGAAATGGTTTCCGTGAAAGCGTATCAGTGTTATCATCACTTGGTGCACCAGTAAGTTTTGGCAGCCCAGCCCGTAAAAGAGTCGTAGGGATTTTACCTGGTGATTGCACGACTTCTTGCCCTAGAATTTCCTTAGATTCCCTTCAAAGATGTGGTTGGAACGTTGAGTACTAATAGCCACTGCCACCTCCCTTTGACTCCACATTGTCCATTCCAGCTGTTGATTCACCACTAACTGTTTAAACAAATCCAGGAGTCGCTCAGATTCCCTTTTCTTAACTTTGGAAAGCCTCTGAGTGGCTGCAGATAACATCAATACTGGGCCTTTAGCCTTAGCACAAATATGCTAAAAAAAATCCTGCATGAGCTGGATCCATTGCTGTACGCGCGGCTTCGGGTTTACAGCTTTTTCCATCGCTAGTATAAGTGTCTGGGACATGTCCGCAACTGAACTTACAGTTGAACTGACCCTTTAGGCTATTTTTTGTTTGATGATTGTGGGCCCGTAGAGTTGGACTCACTAGAACTCTTTTGATCTTCAACCAGTATTACCGGTTCTGAGTCCGGTATTGGGTGTAGTGGCGGTGAACTGCCGGTCGCATCGTTCCCAAACCGTTGGGGTTATTGCCATCCGGCGGCTCCATCGGTGGTGGCACCTCATGTAGAAGCGTAAAGGGTTTACCACCATCATCTGGTGGATCGGCCCCTAGGCCTGACTCAGTCATTGGTGTAAGATTTTGCTCCTGTGCAAAAAGTGCTAAGTCCGGATCCCTGCTCAACCGTAGCTAGGTTGAGGGGGCTTGATGGCAAAATACGAACTGGACTTAATTATATATAGAGGGTAATGTATACCGAGTCATGATCCGACCCATTGAACAATAAATACGAGCTTCTAAATTTTATATCGTTGGTTTAAATCGTGGCTGTGGGTACTTTGCTGAACGCAGAAGGTTCTCACGGTTGTAAATTCGTATTGATAGGCTTGTTTTACCTACCTACAAGTACCTGCCTCAAATCATCAGATAAAACTATTTTTTGTCATTTAACGAAAAAAACACCGACAACTCGAATATGCTGTTATATAACGTAATAACCCAAATTGAGCGCCCCGGCCAAGTAGAAGACCTCCTGAATAGTGCACCTCCGGATCGGTCCATTACAAAAGCAGAAGACCGCCTGAATAGACGACCGCACTTTGGACCACGGTTCAATTTGCGGAAGTCATGCCTGGTTGCGAGCGCAGCCAGCGACCTCACGAGAGGCGGTGAGCGCTGCAAACGCCTGCCGTGTTTAAGAGCTCCCTCCTCCACATTTTCATTGTCTTATCTGCCATGCCCGGCCAGAGAGTGGCGCTCGACATCGCCAAGAAGAAGGAAGCCATCGCGTGGACCAGTGGAGGGTGGTGGAGTCCCTTCGCGTGCTGAAGTTCAAGGGGTTGGCGTGTCAGCGCTTCCACGCTTCGTAAGTGTTGGCGTAACCGCGACGCCATCGAGGAGACGCCAGGTCACCGCAAACGACTCGACGGCGCTGGAAGGAAGCCTCTTCTCGCCCAAGTGGAGGGTATCCTCTTCGACCTCGTGATCGAACGGCGCAGTCGCAAGGACAAGGTCACCCGCGAGTGGATTGCTGAGACGACCATGTCACTCTACGCCGAGACGGGCGACGGCGGGCAGCAGTTCTTTGCCTCTGACAACTGGTTATTGAGTATGAAAAAAAAATAGAGCTGGGCAGCACTTTTGACAATAGGGGTTTCGCATGGCGCTTTGACACACCACTCACAGAACCCTAAACCGTGGATACTCTATAACAGAGGTGAAGCTACCGTCGGCGGCCTGCAGCACCGATCGACGCTGACGTGGTGACACCAACCGATCAATCCGCAGACTTCCTTGGCACCCTGTTCGATACCCAGACTTCGAAATACTCTGAATAAAAGCTCGCTCGAATAGTGGACCTCCCGCTTAGTGCGCCCCCATTGTAACTACCACGCACTAATGAATAGAAGACCGATCACAATTTGGTAAATACGTTACTTGAATATTCCATGTTTTGGAGTGTAAAAATAATGGTTGATAACACGCACCGCGCTCATTCGAATATGGTATGGATTGTAGTTGTTAGCAGCATAATGATAGGTTCAGATATGAAGGCTTTTGGAATTTGCGCCGTTTCAGTAAACTATGGAAATGGATCAAATTTATACGAGACTGCCAAGACGTATATAAACATAGTTTATATAGGTTAAAAGATTTTTCTGTGTCAATTTTACTACTATATAATATATAACTTTACTTTTATAAAAACACAACTATGTTAAGAGTCAGCGCCGGCGTACTAACAGACGACCGGCATGGCTTTTACAAGTGATTCATCCTTCTTTTCGTTACCAAGTGGGCACTAACCGGCTCATTACTTACGTTGAGTTTTATTACTTTTCGTTTCGATTGTTTACGTTCACGTGTGGAGATTGGAGTCACGGGTTTTAACAGGCCCGATTCCTTCCGTTACGTTAGTCTGTGGTTTCCTGCGTGTTTTAGCACTATTTCAGTGGAATTACGTGGATTATTCCAACAGGTTATGAGCCCAAATTTGACGGGTCTCTTCAGTTCGAATTTTGCACTACATTCAGTTAATTGCAGTGAGTAAAAGTCCCCTGATCAGAAGGGAAAGTGTTTCTGGTGTTTTTCGCTTGATTGAAAAGATTGAATTTCGTGCGTATTTACGGCGATTATGGCAAGCGGAGACGGAAATCGAATGGCGGGAGGTATAAATAGAATGAGGGAATTCATGCAAAAAGTTGACAAGAGGCTGAAAAATGGAGAACGATCAAGCTCGCATGAGAGAGCTAGGACAATTGCATTCTTCCAACGAATTTAGAAAGAGTCTAAAAACACACGAGCCTTTTGGCGGTCGCATCACTTTGGATGATCTAAGCCGCGACAATGGTATTGGCCAAGGTTTGCCCGAGAATATTTTTCAATGGGCAAGCAGGCAACCCTGTAGAACTCGCACAAGCGGGAGGGGTGCCTGGTGGAAATGGAAACGTGCCGAAAGTTGGCGTGCCGTGTGGTGTGAAGCTGACCAAGCTTACAATACAAAATTTCAGTGGTGTGGAGACCTACAAGGGTCTAGGAGCAGGATTTAAGCAATGGGCTTACCTGTTGAAGACTTAGAAGTGGCAGAATTGACGTCCGGTTTCCAGTGGAATGAACGGCTTAAAGTAAATAAGCTGGGCGAACACCTTGAGGGCATGGCCTTAAGATATTTCCAGACAAACATTGGTGCATGGTGGACAAGCTCCCCGTCGTTGATTACGGTGCTGGAGCATATGAATAATGCATTCAAGATAAACATTTCAAACCACTAAGCATCGGCCATGTTGGCGGCAGTGAAAGATCCAAGGAGATCTTGGACTGAAAATCTCCTCTACTTGGTGGCCTTAGCACGTGAAAGTGAATTGCCAAACAAATTAAATGTCGAAAACATTGTGAAGTTTGCTGTGCCAAGTTTGAAAGTCGCGCTCATGGTGATGTACAACCCCATGAGGCAAAACTACGTTCAGCATGCCCAGAATTTGTGGCATGGGCGCAGGAGCTCGAGGATGACGACCGAAAGTATAAAAAGACAACAACGAATTACGGCAAATGCGGTAAACGATGGAAGAATTGGAAGGGTGTGTAATGGTTGTGAGGAGAAGGGGCATATTCGCCAGAATTCCCCGAAACCAACGAAAAATATGACTCTAAGAAGACAGGCAAGAAGGGACGTTCGGATGCACACTCCGAACGCCTTTTCGTGCTCGCTACAGTGAGTGGTTTTGGTAAAAACGCCAAAGTTATGGAAGAACTAAAGGGTGAGATAGGGATCCTGGATAGTGGTGCGAGTCAACACCTAACTGGGGATCCATGTCTTCTCGAGGATTCCAAGGCGTGCAATGGAAGTGACGCTCTTGTGCTGCCAGACGATGGGATGCTGGACGTTACGCAAGTCGGAAAGGTGACGCTTAAAAGCGATGAACAACCAAGTACAACGATTGTTTTAAGTGAAGTATATTATGCCCCCAAGCTAGCGAAGAACTTTATTTCGCTGGGATGCTTGAAAAGAAAAGGGTGATACATAGATGATAAAAATGAAGAAATGAAGATCAAAATTGGAAACAAGTCACTTTTTCGTGTTGAACTTTACGGATTAATTTTTGCGGCGAAAGTACATGCAAACAGGTCAAACGCTTTTCAAAATGATTTCCGCGATATGGTGATGAGTGCGCAAAATGAGGAGGTTGGAAATGATGCACAGGAAGGAGGACTGTATTATTTCCATGACCGTCTAGGGCACCTTGCATACGATACAATTGAACGTATGGCAAAGGAACCCAAGTCGGGAATTATAATGACCGACCATAAGCGACCGAACTGTTTAACGTGCGCCGAGGGGAAAAGCTCCAGGACAAAGCAACCCAAGCGTGATTCCGGCATGCACGCACCAATTGATCGTATTCGTGAAGTTATCTGCAGTGACCTCAAGGGTCCGATAACTCCACGCGATATATGTTCAGCGACTGAATGTAAAATTGTTATACCCATTCCTGCTATGTTATTATGAATAGACCACCTAATCAAATAGTACTCTTATGATTTATTCTTAGGTTTTATTAGATATAAGCCAGTTATATGCTTTGTTCCTTGGTCTCAAGTCAAAGACTAACTAATTTTGAAATAACTCGATCTAAATCATTTAGACCAATCAAATTGAAATTTTAATGTGCCCTACTCGAATTTACATGGTTTCACACCAAATATCCACTTTCACATCATTTCACCGGCCACACTTCTAAACTCGAATAATATACCGAACTCGATTTGCCATCATTACGTTTGTCCTCTTACGTATTGTTATCGTTCATGGAACCGGTATACTCGATAAACTTTCTGTTCCGATTTCATCGCATCCTGCATTTCGTTGTTATTACCTTCCGTTTCTATAGTAACGTTTGCGGCACGTTTTAATCGCTCTGAGTGTAAATCTAAAGCAGGATATTTTCTGCAACTATCTTGTGAGTTTTGCGAGATTATCTTTTTCTCAAAATCAGTGCTTAGAACCACTTTTGTATACTAACGTAAAATTGTCCAGGGGATTTTGTTAGGATACTAATAAGCGCTTTATTATCGATAGGCTAACTCAACATTGCAAAATAATTGAAACTGGCAATAAAAGCTTTAGGATGAAGTGGATGTCAAATTACATCATCTTTTGAATCCAAAGGAACACTTAGATTCATTAAAAGCAAAAGCGTCAGTGGCATTTGGCAAAAATCTCAAAACCTGTATATTCAGGCGATATTGGTCCACGCCAAAAGCTTTTAACAAAGATGATTTCATCAGCTGAAAACAATGAGACGAGCGACGGCATGACGCGACAAACATATAACCCGGTCAAATGCATTCAAGCTATTTTAAGTATAACTAAACTTAGGCAGTTTACTCATCACTAGTATCACTTGCACAGGCGAGTTACACTTTAGTCATTTGGCGTAACCAACCAAGTTGCCGTCTCGGAACGATGACTCTTAAAATAGTTAACAACGCGAGCAGTCTAGCGATTCGAGCTAAGTTATCAACTACCAATACTTAAAAATTAGGGCTAGCTACTTTCCTTCGGCTACTATATCAAAAACTGGCACTCGATACCTATGATACTATTTATTAAGGCTACACTACCTAATTAGATTAGATATATAGTGTAATGTGGCACACACGATGATACGTCTAATTTCGAAAAGACTGATTCATATCGAAATTGACTCGGTATTTTACGACTTTTCAGATTTGGTATATATTTGACTTAATCGAATAGGATTGATGCACCAAATGATTAAAAATACTGTAATTGACGTATAACCAGGTATATATCAATGTGGCAGTCTTTAATCTAATGGTCTATTCGCACCAAAATCAGCGGCAGAACCACTGGGACCACGTGGAAACCGTTTTCTGGTGGTCTTTGTAGACAATTTTTCAGACTACGTACGTGTTTTTGCCACCCCCACCAAAGATAGGGTGGCAAAAATATTCGAACACTTCCTTGTGTGGTTCGAAGGTGAATTTAATTGCAGGATTCATGGATGTGGCGAGTTTAAGAACCTGGATTTTTTTCTGTGAAAGGGAGGGGGTTTGGAGACAAATCACCGAAGCAGGAAACCCGGCGTCAAATGGTAAAGCGGAGCGAATGACCCGAACCATTCTTAACATGGTTCGATGCATGATATTCGGCTCAGGTATACCATGAATGTATTGAACGGAAGCTGTAATGGGTTGCCATTTCATAAGTGATATTTAAGTAGAAATATCACAGTTCAATTTCAGACTTAATATCTGAAATGTGAATATTGGATTATAAGTTGTTTTAATCCATCTTGAGAACAGATTCTGATATAATTATCATATCTAACAAGTAATCTAATGATAAATATATCATTAGAACAGCTTTATACTACATGTTACTATGATTAGTTT
>MIQA02010675.1:0-11348 GCA_001887855.2 Sclerospora graminicola | reverse complement strand
GCGCCGTCCACGCCGCCTGCAGCAAGCAGACCGGTCGGGATACACTCGGGTTCTTCTCAGTACGAGTCTGTCCCTTCGGAAGCGGATTTATCCGACTCATCGGTGAGTATCACCCGTACGACGCTTGGCCCAAGGGGAGCAGCGCGTGTGGCGACGGCCGTGAGACTTGGAGGACGTGAGGATCCGGATACGCCCGAGTGGAAGAAAGCCAGCCAGTACAGCGTACAGGCCCGGCGGACGGCGATGGCGGATCCAGAACCGAAGGAGGAAGACGAAGACGAAGATGGGCGGATCAAAAAAGAATGTCGACCCGGCAGCCCGGCAGCCCGGCCGCCCCCAAGTCGCCCCTCAAGCCGCCCCCCAAGAGAGCCTTCAAGTGCCGGATCACCTGCATAACATGTTTTCGGCGATGATGGAACAATACTTGGAAGAGAAACGTCGGCTGAGTGCCAGCCGCGGCAGTCCGAAGTCGCCGGGCCAGCCGGCTCGTCGTGGAAGTCAGGCTTCCGATCCAGTCCAGTACTATGTGAGGGAGCCGAGTGACAAAGACATGGAGTCGGTGCAGTTCAAGCAGAGTGAGCCCAGTGCCGTCCCGCCAAGCCGCCAGACTGGTCTCCGGACCGGACGGCGGCCAACGAATAGGAAGCTGTCTCTTAGAGACGTGGATATGGAATCCGTTAAGTCGGCCAAGTACCACTACGATCAGGATGACCTGGACCTGGTGATGACTCGCCGAGCCCACATGGCCTCAGCCCAAGCGTTTGATTCGGATTCGGGAGCGATATCGAGGGTGCGAATGTCTGTCACGTCCGAGCTAAAAGATTTCACTGGACGAGACACGGACGAGGACCGAGCCCGAGGATGGCTGAGCAAGACAAAGTCGGCATTTCTCAGAGACCGGACGTCGGACTATGAGAAATGCCTGATCTTTGGGGATTTGATGAAAGGTCCAGCGAAAAACTGGATCCAACAGCTCAGCCGGGAAATCCGAGTAAACTGGAGGGGATTGGCAGGTGCGTTCGAGGAACAATACTGTGGATCTGAAACATCGGCGGCGCGGCAATATTTCCACACCAAGAAGCGGGCGGATGAGACCCCCCTGGAGTATCTCCATCGCTTAAATGTCGCTGGCATGAGGGCGGATATCCCCGTTAAAGAAGATGCCAGCCGGCCGGAAGCCGCTCGTGAACATGTGGAACATTTCATCAGCACGTTGGACGATCGGGAGCTGGCAGACCAGCTGGCGTTACTGCGGTTGAAGAATACCACGGAGCTGGAATTGACGTTGCGCACCTACCTAAGAGCGAAGAAGCGAGGGCCCAAGGCGGCAGTTGGAACTGGCCGTTTCAAGTCCCGATTTAACGCGGATCAAGGAGGCCGGCCGCCATCTACCAGGACGGCCCGAGCCGTCCGCATGGTTGCCCGAGAGTCAGACGCGACCAGCTCGGAAGAGGAGTATCAGCGATCTGGGGGCGAGTCTGAGGAGGAACAGTATCGGTACCTTTTCTCGGCAGAAGCCAGTCAGCCGTCCAGGCTGCCAGCCGGGTCCGGTCAGCCGAAGGGTTTTCCGGCTCGAACTGACCAGGATTACCCCAGGCGCAAGTGCACCCACTGTGGGTCCATCAAGCATGACGACCGGAGCTGTTGGAAGCGGCTGACGTGCAAGAAGTGCGAGAGAAAGGGACATCCGGCGGAACACTGCCTGTTTACGTGTAAGACTTGCGGGGAGGTGCATGAGGCGGGACTGTGCCCAATTGAAGAATTCTACAACCAGATGAAGAAGTGGTACGTCCCGACCAAGCATGCTGGAATGCTGCCGCCCGGGGTGGAAAAGATGTTAAACTAGATCGCTCGCCAGGTTGGAATCTGGTTCGAGCCGAGCGGTCTAGTGTTAGTATCTGTGCATATGTCGGTAAAGAGGATAATCAAGAAGCAAAGCAAAGGGTAACCGACAATACATGTAAGTTTGACGATTACGTCATCCGGTCTCCGGCCGGCACGGCTGACCCCTTCCTGGTGAGCAGTATACGGACGGATGAGTATTCCCGGTCTGAAGTGCGTATGGAATTGAACTTGTTACCTGGCGAGTCGCGAGGTTATTGGAAGTATCATTCGCCGGATAAATGGTTCAAGCAGGCCAAGGCGGATGGAAAAATCAATAACCAGAAAGCTACCATGCTGTTCGATTCTGGCGCAGAAGTGTCTATCGTAGACACCACCTTTGCTCGTAAGGTGGGGTGTGAGATAGACGAGACGAAGCGGCAGGAATGTATCGGCATTGGAGAAAGTTCATACATGACCCAAGGAAGGCCAAGAGTCAAGATTACGTTAGCTGGGTCTTTGGTATATTACTTTACCGCCTGGGTAGGCAAGCTGGCCGGGCAGGATGCAATTTTGGGCATGGACTTTATGGTCCCGGCCGGCATACGGCTGGACTTATCGCATGGAACATTGACGTTGCCGGACGAGGTACAGATCCAGCTGGCCGGCCGGCGGCCCTTATATGGCGCCCACGTCCAGTTCCTCAAGCTAGGTCAGTTTGTAACGGTGCCAGTGGGAAAAGCGGTGGAAGTAATGTTACGACCACACGACCGGCGGAGTAAGTTATGGCTGACAAGGGGCGAGTGCTGGGTACCCTCGTTTGTTAAAGGGGGTGGTCATCTCAACTCTATAAGCGTGACCAACATCTCGGAAAGGCCCCTCACCTTGCATGAAGACGTGATCATTGGAATGTGGCTGGCCGAGGACAAGGTGCCCCGCCGGCCGGGCTATGTCACTATTGGCTCAAGACGCTATATCGAGTGGCAAAACCTGGCTTTTCAGGCAACCACCGATCTGGTCAGCGAAGAGGAAGAATTAGAAGAGGACCAGACTCCGATGGTGGATAAACCCGAGTACCGGACCCCTTCTAAAATATTGACGCGGAGCCGGCCGTCGCCGGATCCGGCTGAACGTATTGCCCGAGGCTACGCCCCGATCGCGGAACTGGTTTTGCCCACTCAGAGGAAGACGGACGAACGACAGGGTCGGGAGAAAGGACCAAGCAGAGTTACATATGCGGTCAACCCCGATGACAGATGGTTTGACGACCGAGCCAAAGGCGGATCGACCCAGCCGGGTGATCAAAATTCGGAAATAGCCGAAGGCGGATCGACCCAGCCGGCCGATCAAGATCCCGAAACAGCCGAAGCTGACCAAGTCTGCATTCATGAAGGGGGCGAGCTATATGTTGAAGGCATGGAGGATCAGATGGCGGTGCTACCTGAGGTAACCCCCTGCCCCCCAGCAGTCACTATCGACGATCTACAAGTGGGAGACCCGGATGTGAACACCCCGGAAGAGATCGGCAGACTGAAGGATATTATATGGAAAAGACGACATCTGCTGATCGGACCAGGAAACGCACTTCCTCCGGCCGCCCATGGGGCGGTATGCGACATTGATGTGGGAGGCGCCAAGCCGGTTGCACAAAGATGCCGAAGAGTCGCCCCCCAGTATCGGGAAAAACTGTCAGAGCTTATCAAGGGTTTGCTGGCCACCAAGATAATTCAGCCGTCCACCTCGCCATGGGCCTCGCCCATTGTAATTATTATTAAGAAGAACGGGGTGGATATAAGGTTGTGCATTGATTACCGGCTGGTGAACCGGCTGACTAAGCTGATGGTTTATCCGATGCCGCTGATAAACGACCTGCTGGAGGACTTGGATAAAGTTTTGTGGTATTGCTCATTGGACATGACCAGTGGATTCTGGGTGGTCTCTATGACCGATCGTGCACGGGAGATCTCTGCGTTCGTGACGCCCTTCGGGTTGTTCGAGTGGAATCGGATGCCGTTCGGTCTGAAGAATGCCCCGCAGATTTATCAGCGGCTGATAGATAACGCGCTGTATGGACACTTCAAGATCAAGGCGGATCAAGATCCGGCTCTGGTCGGAGATGTGTTCACCGAAGGTGACCCGGACCCCGACCCAAAACCTTCAGTTTTGGGGCGGCGGTCTTACATTGATGACATTCTCGTTACGGCGACTACCTGGGATTTACTGTGTGAAAAAGTGGAGAAGTTGATGATTACGTGCGAAAAGTGGAATCTTTCGGTTACTGTGGTTAAGAGTTTCTGGGGAAAGACTAAGGTGACCTATTTGGGTCATCAAGTTTCGATTGCCGGATTGGAGGCTAATCCGAAGGATTTGGAGTCCTTGAGTAATCTGCCTTTCCCGCGATCCCTAAAGGCTATGCAATCCTTTTTGGGCAGCCTGAATTATTACAGTCGGTTCATCGAGGATTTCGCAGTCTATGCGGCGGTTTTGTATGAATTACGGGAGGTGGATTACCATAAGCTGAGAGAGCAGGATAGGCAAGCGGAGACGCGAGCCGGGCCGGCAATATCAGCCAATGAGATGCCGCCCTTTTCAGCTATTTCGGCCAATGAGAAGGCGCCCTTTTTTGCCCCGACAGGCGGCCGGCCCGGACGACCACATGACCCGAGCGATGGTGGCCTTTGGTATGTTAAAGGCGAAGATGGCGACCACACCGGTCCTGAAACATTTCGATGTTAATAAGACTCCGGTGGTCATCATCTACGCTAACAAGTGGGCCATCTCGGCCGCTCTCGTGCAAGATCACGACGGAGTGTACTGTCCCGTGACCTTCACCAGCCGGACCCTGAAGGCTAATGAAGTCAATTACGGATTGGTGGATAAAGAAGTTTTGGCTCTATTGCGGATATTGGATGTGTGTTATACTATGCTGGTGTCTCGGCCTATCAAAGTACTATCTAGACGGTCGACCCTATCATGGCTCCTGACGGCGAATGGAATTGATGGCCGGCTGGGGAGATGGGCGGCTCTGCTGTCTCAGTGGTCCCTCGAAGTGATTAAGTGTACTAAAGGGGAAGAGGAAATACTGGGCACACTGGCTGCCAGCATTACCCCCAGGGCAGAAGTGGAGGAAGCACTGATAGCGATCGCGCCTCGGAAGCAGCCTCGACAAACTATCGTATTACCGCCGCCAACAGTGGGACCCACGGAGGAACTAATGGTTTTGAGTTTTGACGGGTCGGCGAGTGTAAAGAAAGGGGTCGGGGCCTATAGTGCCATTGTGTGGAAGTTGCCCGAATGGAAAGTGGTCGCGGCCGCCTCAGATTTCACGCCTGGCATTACGGTGAGCGAAGCGGAGTATAGAGGGTTGTTGCTTTGCCTATATCTGTTGGCTGGCCGGACGCAGGGGCCGATCATCATATGTGGTGATTCCAACCTGGTGATCCGTCAAATCACAGGAGAGATAGATTGCAAGGCACCCCGGATGAGATTGTTGAATAATCGGGTTATGTCCGCCTTGCGGAGATGGCCGGAGCACGAATTGCTACATGTCAAGCGAGAGTGGAATAACAGCGCAGACCATCTGGCCACCTTGGCCATGCGAGATCAGATCGGTCTCACCGTTTCAGATCCAGTGTTGTTAGACGGATTGGCGGAGATGAATAGGCTATCGGAGATAATTAAACCGGCCGCTAGATACGAGGCCCCTCGCCCGGACCCAGCCGTCCCGTGGAAGAGGAATATGGCGACCGTGACTGGGAACAGGACGTTCACGCCCGATCGGACCAAGAATTGCCCTGCGGCAATAAAAGGTCCCTCTAGGCGGACCCCCAAGCAGGCTGGACGAGACTAACCACGGTTAGTAGTCAACAGTAAATGTTTGGAGTGGGAACGAAAGAGGAACGGATGGATATATTAAAAGAGAAACGAGAGAAATAAAAGAATTAAAGTAAGCCCGATTGCTCATCCCCGTGGATGACTGTACTTGCCGTGGAGCCGAGTCACTTGAAGTCCAGGGTGGTCGGAGGGCCGTGCGCGGTACTGATTGCGCCAAGGATCTTGCTGGTCAATGGCCTCCAGAGATTCGGAAAGGGAGGTAGTCTGATCCAGCGCACCCAGGCCGGGATACCACGTCCCTCCTTCCGCTGCATTTTCGCACCTACGGTTCGGTAGATGGAGCATGAACGGGAAGAGAAACAGGTCCAAGTCACAGTTACCATCCCGGATACCCTCCATGATAAACGTACACAGACGGACCCACGCCTCGGAAGCTCGCCCCCGACGATTCTTCCGGGCAAGGGAGTACTTGCGGAGAGATTCGTCCACTCGCTTGTCCTCTGCAGAGATGTACAGGAAGTGGGTAGACTCCCAGATGGCCCAAGCATGAGCCACAGCGAAATCATGAAATCTCGCCTTGAATTCCGTGAACCATGGGCTGGATGGAAGTCCCATATCCGGCATCTTGGTGTTCAGGATTTTCCAAGGTTTGGTCTTCATGAGTGCGTCGATGGCGCCCGACCCCATCAGGTCAGGATTCCAAGTCGCTAATGAAGGCGTCTTGTGGGATCGAGGGAACAACCAGAGAGGTGGACGGGATAGGGAGTGAGCGAGCTGGGAACTGGAGATATCAGCGAGACTGGTGTTTCTCAGCTGCTCGACTGGCCAAGGTAGGATGGCGGACCGATCCGCCCCACTGGGGAAGCGCCCGCCCGGTAACCACAGAAGCGGAAGTTTGGGAAAAGAGGGCGCAGGGGGTAGAGTGCTCTTCCGGATCTTGGGTTTGGCTGCCGGTCGGAGGGGTCGACGTTTGGGACGTGACCCGGCCGGAGCTGATCGCCGGTTTCTGGCCGGAGTCTGGGAGAGAGGTGCTTCTGGATCACTCAGGTCGGGAGGAGTCAACCACTGATCAGGGATGTCCTCGTCGTTGTCTTCCACTTTCTCCTCGGCCACTCCGTTGGAACTCGAGGTACGGGCGACCTGAGCGGCCGGGGTGTCGACAGTGCCGGGAGGCAAGGATGGATCAGACGGCTCACGTTCCCCGGAGCCAAAACCTGCCGGCGGCGGAGTCTGCAGATCGATAATCTGATTGGATTCCATTTGACCCGTCGTTCGCTCACCGGAAATGGAGAGGTGGCGACGGGTATCCGCACGAGAGCGGGATAACGCGACACGTACTTGTTGGTCATCGTAATCCTTGTCTTCTTCGTCATCATCGTAGATGCACGAAGGGGAGGACGACCCCGAGTCCGAGGAAGAATCAGGCGAAGCAGTTGCCGAGCCGGATGGCGACGCGGCCGCTGACCCGGACGACGACGCGACCGCTGACACGGATGGGGGCGCGGCCGCGGACCCGGAAGGCAACGCGATCGCGGACCCGGATGGCGACGCGACCGCGGACCCGGACAGAGGTGCGGCCGCATCGGATTCCGAGTCCTCTTCAGAGCTAGAGGAACCAGGGGTGAGACCAGTTCTACCTGGTGTGTAAGGAGGAGATGCAGCAGCGGACCGCTTCGCGAACAAGCTGTCATCGCTTTCCGACCCGAGCTCTCCCTCGTCGTCCGACTTGTCCGGAGGACATTGGCGCGAGGATGGGGATACGCTCTGCTTCCTCCGTTTAGGCGAGTTAGCACCGGCCAAGGGAGGGCTAGAGCAGGCTGGACGTTTTTGGCCCCCCGATCCTACCAAGGCGGACGAAGAGCCTGAACCGGCAAGGGGCGAGTCAGAGCCGGCAGGAAGTTCCTCAGGTTCCGACTCTGCTGCAGCGGGCAACGGGGTTGATTTCGGCGAAGAAGTCTTCCACTGATCCACCATCCCCAAGACAGACAAGACGGATTCCCGTACATTGAGAGGAGCTTGCAAAAGAGGAGCGGCCTGGCTTCGAGTCGTCTCGAGCTGGTCTTGAAGTTCACACAACAAGGACCTAAAACGATCCTCTTTATCCAGCATGGCATGGCAAACACGGTCCGCCCGAGCCAGTACGGCATGGGCGTCGGAATTTTCTTGACGGGCCTGGTAGAGCTCAGACCGCAACTCCTGTTGCCGGGAAGTAGTTTCCTGCAGCTGCCGCTCCAGATCCGAGATTTGGCGGAGGGCCTGGGCGTGGGAGTCGCGCAAGTGGTTTCGGTTGTCCCGCACTTTATCTAAGTCTTGGGACACCTGGCGGAGTCGGGTACGAAGGTGCGAAAGTTCTCGGGACATGTCAGGGATTTTAGCGGACTGCTGCTTCAGCTGTTCCAGCTGTTGGACTGCGGAGCGACAAGGACATAAAGACTGTAAGCGACTGGGTCACAACACAAGAGGAGAAGAGGCACTTACGCTGAAGTTTCGATCTGTGGACCAATTCCCGATTGGCAGTCCGGAGGGGCTCGACGACGTCTTCCAGCATGCGGAGGCGGTTCCGCTCTTCCGTCAGGATGGCGACTTGACGCTCGAGATCGGCCACCTGTTTCTGAAGAGCGATTGTTTCCGGAGATGGACCCCGAACGGCAGCTTCATCGGCCCGGCGGTTGGCAGCGGCGAGTTGTCGGACCAAGTCAGCTTGGATGTGCTCCAAGCTATCCACTTGGGCGGTCAACATCTCCAGCCTTTTCTCCATCCCCGCCGTTTCGGAGATGGGGGCGGATGGCGCGGCGGCTTGCTGTAGAGCGTCCGTAAGCTGACCCACAATGGCCCTGAGGCGGGCCACCTCATCCTCCGCTTTTTGACGACTGAGTTTCAGCTCAGCGATCCGGGGGTTCATGCGGTCCAGCATCGCACAAGAAGTCTTGAAACTCTGAGACAGAGCTTCATAGTCGGTCTGACGCGATTGAAGCTCCGCCCGAAGGGAAGAGACGACGGTCTTCAATCCGTCTCGGTCGCCGCAAGCCTGACCGTGGACGCGGAGTGCAGCTTCGGCGTCGGCAGTCGACAGCACCAGATCGGGAGTACGGGACGATTTCGGCGGTTTTGCGACTTCCACCCCGCTGGCGGGCGAGTCGTTGTCCACGAGAACGAGACGACAGACGTTGTCCTTGTCAATTTGCAAAACTGGAAGTATATCAAGATTAAGTCAACATCTGTGGACGTGCTTGCCAGGTACCAACACGGCCGGTACACCGAACCCAGCTGGTATCTGTCCGGATGGTACATTGTACCCGGCCGGCTCGGCCGGGTGGCCATCCATCCGAGCCCCTCGGCCGCTGGCGCTAGTGATACCTTGGCAGCTTCTCAGCCGATCCGGGTGCCTCTTCATCCACTAGAACACTCATCTTCCTTCAGGCTCCCTTCACTCATACCTTACAAACAATCCGCCATCGGTCTGCTACTCGGCCGTCCAGCATCCGCAGCCTTCCCGTCCGCTTAGCCCGCCTGTTCGACTATCCACGCCCCTTGTCATGTCCGCCAGCCTGATTCCAGGCCTGGTGCCGTCCAGCCGCTCGCAGGTGCGTCCGGCAGCTCCCAGATCGCGTCTTCTTATTGACCAGTCCGGGCATCAGGCCAAGGGCGACATTTCAGCCAATCCGGTGCGGGCATCCATCATCATTAGTCCGTTAATTTCTGGAACACTTCACCACAAATTGAGGGGGTTGCGATAAAGAGAGATGAAGCTGGTCGTGATCATAGTCGCGGTGGTCAAGGCCGGGGAAGTCACTGACTGGCTGAGCTTGAACCTGGAGGCGAGACGCTGACTGGAGAGGCAGCCGAGGAAGCAGGGAAGGAAAAAGGAGGCCGAACCGAATCGGACATGACAGCCAAGTGGAAGCTTCCGAAATGGGTGAGTCGAACTGCAGTCGTTGTGCGGCTGCAGTTTGACTCATGGGCGGCTGTGGAAAAGCGATCTGACAAAAAGTTAAGAATAAGGTGGACCACACCTACCCGTTGATTGGTGGCGATAGGAAAATCCATCAAGATGAGACCGTTTGATGGGTGGGACAGGCTGATCCCGTACACGATGAAAGGTGGTTGACAACGGGTGGTTGTAAGTGTGAAGGAATAAGTTGAATACCGTTATTACGCCTGGCCCGGATATAAATGGAATAGCGAATGTCACGGCCCGATCGGGATATTATATATTTGGTGGAGTTCACGTGGACGTGCAAGACTAGATCAACCAAGACAAACCTGATGGACAGCATCAATGACGGAGTAATATATCACGAACAGTAAAATCCGGTCATCGGAATGAGTCGTGGATGATACAGATGATGAAGTCAAATGTGATATGGAAATCTCGGCCTGATCAGCCGAGTTTCTTAACTCCGCCCTGGGATGTGAAGATCGGACACAGGACAATGCCGATAACATGGAGTTGCAAGCCGTACCAGCCTTACTTAGCTGGGGCAAGTGGTGAGAGTCGATGGATCCATCCAGAATCAACGTAAGAAGGTCTGATCAGGTTCAATTTCAAGAGAAGTGCTAAATCGGTGCGACCCTTGCGGTCCAATATGCAATGAAGGTCAAGGATAGAGTCAAGCGAACTGGCAGTGTCGATGTTGTTATGACCCTGAGGTGTTTTGAGGTGATCTGGGACTGATCGCCCTGATCGCCACCTCGTTTACTGTGCTGATCGTTATGCTGATCATGACGCGAGCCGATCAGCCTCATATCGTTTCCAGGTAGGAAGAAAGACGGAGTTTTCAGTTAAGCTGGATTAATATGGGGCGAACAGCGTCTGGGGGCAGATCTCAAACTAGTTCCAGGCTGCTTTTTGAGGAATCAGGATGTTTGAAGACTGCCATAGAGTTTGACCGTAATCAGTCCAGAAGTGGTACGGATCAGTTTGAAGGTGCGACAAAGATAGGTAAGGTGGTACTGGCGCAACCGTGCAACGAAACGAACAGGATCGAAGTATGAGGTAGGCACATGAGTTGGTGTACGGTACACTAGGTATAAGATATTGCATACAGAATAAAACAGGTTTGAATTTACCCCCTAACAAAAGAGTCGCTCCGCCACTTGTCGCGGTCATTGGGATCACAGGGTTAACTAGGCCCTTGTAGCTCAACTTAATTCGCGGTTAAGACGCGCTTGGACGCATTTTGGCTTAGCGGAAGGCCCCCACGGGTTTTGTTTAGGTTTTAACTCTCACCCCCTCACGCGCACGTGTTTTGAACACGTTATATCAATTGGAAATGTTTTGTGGATATAACGTTTGTGGTTTACTGTGGAAGATCGTGGTTATATCGTGGTTTTCGTGGTTCCTCGTTGTCTCTCGGTTTTATTGGCTGGCCTGATCGGACGAAGTTCCCCGATCAGTGCCTAGATACTGAAGTTAAGTATCGACCCCAACTCGTTCTCCGGTGAAGATTCCCACCCGAGGACACCCCCGTCTCGAGAATGTCATCCCCTCCGACCTGATCAAGATCATCCTTTTTATCACCGAGTCCACCTGAGTGAGTGTAATCACCCCCGATCAACAGGTACACAAGTTGAGATGAAGTTAAACATAGATCCTGACGAGCATGACGACCTGTCAGATGACCGGGAAGATCAGATCAGTCACCATAATGGTGATTCATCTGATTCTGATGCTGGTCAGGATCAACGGAGTA
>MIQA02010673.1:0-10500 GCA_001887855.2 Sclerospora graminicola | reverse complement strand
TCTTGGTGACCCTGGATATCACCGCAAGTCCCTAGCGGGCGAAAGACCTAAACCTGTCAAATTTGTTGAAGATGTTGTGTCGGTGCATTGGGGGAAGGCATATCGCCCCCAATGCTGCTGAAGATGGAGGGATGCGATGGTCGACTCGGAATGGGGGAGTTCGAGGTCGACATTAAAGAAGAAGTTACTCCCCTAGAGGCTCCGGCTGGGCCGGATTAAATTACTGTGCCGGATTACGGTACTACCCACTGTAGTGCCGGCCGCTATACCCCGGCTGGAGCCGGATCGGACTATGGTGCAAGTCGCCATAGTCCGAAGAAGGATCATTGGTTGCCGACCATGATCTAAACGAACAAATGCATATTTATGGATTATAAAGGAAAAATCAGAAGAAAAAGCGGAAGTCGGATACGACCGGAGTGTGGAAGCCGGCCGGAATCGGGACCAAGTCTCGATCTGGCCACCCCTACCCCCTAAAGAAACCGGATTGGCAGGAATCGGATTATCCGACCCGCAAAGATAGGCCGCGTTTCGAAGAAGAAGAAGAGAAGTTGGGCGGCCTATTAACGGATACAGACTTGAAGCGTGCTTTCCATTTCACCAGTTGGGGCAGTTCTTGCGGACGGATAAGGTGCTGAAGATAACACGGCCAAAGATCGTGGGCGGATTGAAAGGGCCTGTCTCTCCCCCAACTCTCTCAGACGGCCACGTGTCCCTTATTAGAGGACTATTCGATCAACTCAAACAAGCCGGTATTAACACCGGGGTGTTCGATCCGAACGAGCTGTTTGATCTGAAGGTGGACAAGTTGAAGGAGGCATCCAGCGCACTGCACGACCGCCTGGTACCGCTAGTGGGCTGTTCGCCGCCGTCGAAGAAGATGACTGCCACGACTGGAGTGGCGCCGTCCACGCCGCCGGCAGCAAGCAGACCGGCCGGGATACACTCGGGTTCTTCTCAGTACGAGTCTGCCCCTTCGGAAGCGGACTCATCCGACTCATCGGTGGGTATCACCCGTATGACGCTTGGCCCAAGGGGAGCAGCGCGTGTGGCGACGGCCATGAGGTTTGGAGGACGTGAGGATCCGGATACGCCCGAGCGGAAGAAAGCCAGTCAGTATAGCGTACAGGCTCGGACGACGGCGGCGGATCCAGAACCGAAGGAGGAAGACGAAGACGCGGATGGGCGGATCAAAAAGGAATGTCGATCTGGCAGCCCGGCCGCCCCCCAAGTCGCCCCTCAAGCCGACCCCCAGGAGAGCCTTCAAGTGCCGGATCACCTGCATAACATGTTTTCGGCGATGATGGAACGATACTTGGAAGAGCAGCGTCGGCTGAGTGCCAGCCGCGGCAGTCCGAAGTCACCGGATCAGCCGGCTCGTCGTGGAAGTCAGGCGTCCGAGCCAGTCCAGGGAGCCGAGTGATGAGGACATGGAGTCGGTGCAGTCCAAGCAGAGTGAACCCCATGCCGCCCCGCCGAGCCGCCAGACCGGTCGCCGGACTGGACGTCGGCCAACGAATAGGAAGCTGTCTCTTAGCGACGTGGATATGGAATCCGTCAAGTCGGCCAAGTACCATTACGATCCGGTTGACCTGGATCTGGGGATGGCTCGCCGAGCCCTCGGCCCAAGCGTTTGATGCGGATTCGGGAGCTATCACGAGGGTGCGAATGTCTGCCACGTCTGAGCTGAAAGACTTCACCGGACGCGACACGGACGAGGACCAAGCCCGAGGATGGCTGAGCAAGACGAAGTCGGCATTTCTCAGAGACCGGACGTCGGACTATGAGAAGTGCCTGATCTTTAGAGATTTGATGAAAGGTCCAGCGAAAAACTGGATCCAACAGCTCATCCAGGAAGTCCGAGTTAGTTGGAAGGGATTGGCCGATGCGTTCGAGAACAATACTGTGAATCTGGAACGTCGGCGGCGCGTCAATATTTTCACACCAAGAAGCGGGCGGATGAGACCCCCCTGGAGTATCTCCATCGCTTAAATGTCGCTGGCATGAGAGCGAATATCCCGGTTAAAGAAGATACCAGCCGGTCGGAAGCCGCTCGTGAACATGTGGAACATTTTATCCGCACGTTGGACGATCGGGAGCTGGCAGACCAGCTGGTGTTACTGCGATTGAAGAACACCACGGAGCTGAAATTGACGCTGCGCACCTACCTAAGAGCGAAGAAGCGAGGCCCCAAGGCGGCAGTTGGAACCGGTCGTTTCAAGTCCCGTTTTAACGCGGATCAAGGAGGCCGGCCGCCATCTACCAGGACGGCCCGAGCCGTCCGCATGGTCGCCCGAGAGTCAGACGCGACCAGCTCGGAAGAGGAGTATCAGCGATCTGGGGGCGAGTCCGAAGGGGAGCAATACCGGTACCTGTTCTCGGCAGAAGCCAGTCAGTCATCCAGGTTGCCAGCTGGGTCCAGTCAGCCGAAGGGTTTTCCGGCTCGAACTGACCAGGATTACCCCAGACGCAAATGTACCCACTGTGGGTCCATCAAGCATGACGACCGGAGCTGTTGGAAGCGGCTGACCTGCAAGAAGTGCGAAAGGAAGGGACATCCGGCGGAACACTGCTTGTTTACTTGTAAGACTTGCGGGGAGGTGCACGAGGCGGGACTGTGCCCAATTGAAGAATTCTACAACCAGATGAAGAAGTGGTACGTCCCGACCAAGCATGCTGGAATGTTGCCGCCCGGGGTGGAAAAGATGTTAAACTAGATCGCTCGCCAGGTTGAAATCTGGTTCGAGCCGAGCGGTCTAGTGTTAGTATCTATGCATATGTCGGTAAGGAGGATAATCAAGAAGCAAAGCAAAGCGTAACCGACAATACGTGTAAGTTTGACGATTACGTCATCCGGTCCCCGGGCAGCACGGCTGACCCCTTCCTGGTGAGCAGTATACGGACGGACGAATATTCTCGGTCCGAAGTGCGTATGGAATTGAATCTGTTACCCGGCGAGTCGCGAGGTTATTGGAAATATCATTCGCCGGATAAATGGTTCAAGCAGGCCAAGGCGGATGGCAAAATCAATAACCAGAAGGCTACCATGCTGTTCGACTCTGGCGCGGAAGTGTCTATCGTGGACACCACCTTTGCTCGTAAGGTGGGGTGTGAGATAGACGAGACGAAGCGGCAGGAGTGTATCGGCATTGGAGAAAGTTCATACATGACCCAGGGAAGGACAAGAGTTAAGATTACGTTGGCTGGGTCTTTGGTGTATTACTTTACCGCCTGGGTAGGCAAGCTGGCTGGGCAGGATGCAATTCTGGGTATGGACTTTATGGTCCCAGCCGGCATACGATTGGATTTATCGCATGGAACATTGACGTTGCCGGATGAGGTACAGATCCAGCTGGCCGGTCGGCGGCCCTTATATGGTGCCCACGTCCAGTTCCTCAAGTTAGGTCAGTTTGTAACGGTGCCAGTGGGAAAAGCGGTGGAAGTAATGTACGACCACACGACAGGCGGCGTAAGTTATGACTGACAAGGGGCGAGTGTTGGGTACCTTCGTTTGTCAAGGGGGATGGTCATCTCAACTACATAAGTGTGACCAATATCTCGGAAAGGCCCCTCACCTTGCATGAAGATGTGATCATTGGAATGTGGCTGGCCGAGGACAAGGTGCCCCGCCGGCCGGGTTATGTTACTATTGGCTCAAGACGCTATATCGAGTGGCAAAACCTGGTCTTTCAGGCAACCACCGATTTGGTCAGCGAAGAGGAAGAATTGGAAGAGGACCAGACGCCGATGGTGGCTAAATCCGAGTACCGGACCCCTTCTAAGATATTGACGCGAGCCGGCCGTCGCTGGATCCGGCTGAACGTATTGGGCGAGACTATGCCCCGATCGCTGAACTGGTTTGCCCACCCAGAGGAAGACGGACGAACGACGGAATCGGGAGAAAGGACAAAGCAGAGTTACATATGCGGTCACCCCCGATGGCGGATGGTTTTATGACCGAGGTGAAGGCGGATCGACCCAGCCGGCCGATCGGAATTCGGAAATAGCCGAAGGCGGATCGACCCAGCCGGCCGATCAATTCGGAAATAGCCGAAGGCGGATCGACCCCGGCCGATCAGGATCCCGAAGTAGTCGAAGCTGACACGGTCTGCATTCATGAAGGGGGCGAGCTATATGTTGAAGGCATGGAGGATCAGATGGCGGTGCTACCTGAGGTAACCCCCTGCCCCCCAGCGGTTACTATTGACGATCTGCAAGTGGGAGACCCGGATGTGAACACCCCGGAAGAGATCAGCAGGCTGAAGGATATCATATGGAAAAGGAAGCATCTGCTGATCGGGCCAGGAAACGCACTTCCTCCGGCCGCCCATGGGGCGGTATGTGACATTGATGTGGGAGACGCCAAGCCGGTTGCACAAAGGTGCCGAAGAGTTGCCCCCCAGTATCGGGAAAAGCTGTCAGAGCTTATCAAGGGATTGCTGGCCACCAAGATAATTCAGCCGTCCACCTCGCCATGGGCTTCGCCCATTGTAATTATTATCAAGAAGAATGGGGTGGATATAAGGTTGTGTATTGACTACCGGCTGGTGAACCGGCTGACTAAGCTGATGGTTTACCCGATGCCGTTGATAAACGACTTGTTGGAGGACTTGGATAAAGTTTTGTGGTATTGCTCATTGGACATGGCCAGCGGATTCTGGGTGGTCTCTATGACCGACCGTGCACGGGAGATCTCTGCGTTCGTGACACCCTTCGGGTTGTTCGAGTGGAACCGGATGCCGTTCGGCCTAAAGAATGCTCCGCAGATTTATCAACGGCTGATAGATAACGCGCTGTATGGACACTTCAAGATCAAGGCGGATCAAGATCCGGCTCTGGTCGGAGATGTGTTCACCGAAGGTGACCCGGACCCCGACCCAAAACCTTCAGTTTTGGGGCGGCGGTCTTACATTGATGACATTCTCGTGACGGCTACTACTTGGGATTTACTGTGTGACAAAGTGGAAAAGTTGATGATTACGTGTGAAAAGTGGAATCTTTCGATTAGTGTGGTTAAGCGTTTCTGGGGAAAGACTAAGGTGACCTATTTGGGTCATCAAGTTTCGATTGCCGGATTGGAGGCTAATCCGAAGGATTTGGAGTCCTTGAGTAATCTACCTTTCCCGCGGTCCCTAAAGACTATGCAATCCTTTTTGGGCAGCCTGAATTACTACAGTTGGTTTATTGAAGATTTCGCGGTTTAAGCGGCGGTTTTGAATGAATTACGGGAGGTGGATTACCACAAGCTGAGAGAGCAGGATAGGCAAGCGGAAGCGCGAGCCGGGAAGGCAATATCAGCCAATGGGATGCCGCCCTTGTCAGCTATTTCGGCCAATGAGAAGGCGCCCTTCTCTGCCCCGATAGGCGGCCGGCTGCCGGATTCCTGCGCGGCCGGCCCGGTCGACCACATGACCCGAGCGATGGTAGCCTTTGGCATGTTGAAGGCGAAGATGGCGACTACACCGGTCCTGAAACATTTCGATGTTAATAAGGTTCCTGTGGTCATCATCTACGCTAACAAATGGGCCATCTCAGCTGCCCTTGTTCAAGATCATGACGGAGTGTACTGTCCTGTGACTTTCACCAGCCGGACCCTGAAGGCTAACGAAGTTAACTACGGGCTAGTGGATAAAGAAGTTTTGGCCTTATTGCGGATCTTGGATGTGTGCTATACTATGCTGGTGTCTCGGCCTATCAAGGTACTATCTAGACGGTCGACCCTGTCATGGCTCCTGACGGCGAATGGAATTGACGGCCGGCTGGGTAGATGGGCGGCTCTGCTGTCTCAGTGGTCCCTCGAAGTAATCAAGTGTACTAAGGGAGAAGAGGAGATACTGGGCACGCTGGCGGCCAGCATTACCCCAAGGGCAGAAGTGGAGGAAGCGCTGATAGCTATAGCGCCTCGGAAGCAGCCTCGACAATCCATCATATTACCGCCGCCAACAGTGGGACCCACGGAGGAGCTAATGGTTTTGAGTTTTGACGGGTCGGCGAGTGTAAAGAAGGGAGTCGGGGCCTATAGTGCTATTTTGTGGAAGTTGCCCGAATGGAAAGTGGTCACGGCCGCCTCGGATTTCACGCCTGGCATAACTGTGAACGAAGCGGAGTACAGAGGGCTTTTACTTTGCCTAGATCTGCTGGCTGGCCGGACACAGGGGCGGATCATCATATGTGGTGATTCCAATCTGGTGATCCGGCAAATCACAGGAGAGATAGATTGCAAGGCGCCCCGGCTGAGACTGTTGAACGATCGGGTTATGTCCGCCCTGCGGAAATGGCCGGAACATGAACTGTTACATGTCAAACGAGAGTGGAACAACAGCGCAGACCATCTGGCCACCTTGGCCATGCGAGATCAGGTCGGTCTCACCGTTTCGGATCCAGGATTGTTGGACGGATTGGCAGAAATGAACAAGCTGTCGGAGATAATCAATCCGGCCGCTAGGTACGAGGACCATCCGCCCGGACCCAACCGTCCCGAAGAAGAGGAGTATGGTGACCGGGACCGGGAACAAGTCATTCAGACCCGACCGGATCAAGAGATGCCCTGTGACAATAGGAGGTCCCTCTAGGCAGGCCCGCAGGCCTGTTGGGCGTGACTAAGCAGAGGCAATAGACGAAGTGAAGGATTGAATTGAAGATGAAAGAAGCACGGACGGGTATATTGAAAGGGAAATGAAGGAAAAGAAAGAATCAAAAGAAGCCCGATTGCCCATTCCTATGGACGATTATACTTGCCGCGGAGCCGAGCCACTCGAAGTCCAGAATGGTCAGAAGGCCGTTTGCGGTACTGATTGCGCCAAGGATCTTGCCGGTCAATGGCCTCCGGAGATTCGGAAAGAGAGGCAGTCTAATCCCGCGCACCCAGGCCTGGGAACCACGTGCCACCCTCCGCTGCACCTCCGCACCTTCGGTTCGGCAGATGGAGTATAAACGGGGAGAGAAACAGGTCTAGGTCGCAATTACCATCCCGGATGCCTTCCATGACAAACGCACATAAACGGACCCACGCCTCGGAAGTCGTCCTCGTCGATTCTTCCGGGCAGCGGAATACGTTCGGAGATATTCGTCCACTCGCTTATCTTCTGCTGAAATGTACAGAAAATGGGTGGACTCACATATGGACCAGGCGTGGCCACAGCGAAGTCCTGGAATCTCGTCTTGAATTCCGTAAACCATGGGCTGGACGGAAGTCCCATATCCGGCATCTCAGCAGCCAAGATCTTCCAAGGCTCGGTCTTCATGAGTGCGTCGATGGCACCCGACCTCATCAGGTCGGCGCGCTAAGCCTCTAATGGAGGCGACTTGTGTGATCGAGGGAATATCCAGGGAGGCGGACGGGACAGAGAGTGAGCGAGCTGAGAACTGGAGATATCAGCGAGACTTAAATTTTCTCAGCTGCTCTACCGACCAAGGTAGGATGGCGGACCGATCCGCCTCACTGGGGAAGCGCCCGTCCGGTAACCACAAAAGCGGAAGTTTAGGAAAAGGGGGCGCAGGGGTTAGAGTCCTACATGACGTAATATTGGCCAATCGAATGGTGGCACTTGTTGGTCATAGCGATATTCTGTTATAACCCATTAACGATCATAAAATCAAATGGTCGAGAAACGCGGCGGCGCTCTTAAGGGCGCTACCGATACTGCTAACGTAGCCTCCACCTCTGCATCACGTGCAGAGGTACCAATATCGCATGTCGACGCTACTAATGTAGCGTCGAAGGGCAAGCCGAGAGACCCATTGTCTCTCGTAGTAGACGCTGCAGAAGCAGTGTCTAAAAGAGGGCGAGAAGACGTCGCTAGTGCGGCATCTTTCGCACTTTCACCTGGTGTCGGGCGGGTGGCTAAGAAGCCCAATTTTGTCTTCGGAGAGTCATCTGACTCCGAAGAAGAGGTTGAGGACGTTACCGTCCTCTGCAATGAATCTAGCGAGCGTAAGCTCGCTAGAATTGCCTCGCGTTTAAGTGATGGCGAGGTGGATTCTGACGCTGTCGATTACGACAGCGACGATTCCATCATACGATGGTATGAGGAGCGTAAAGCTCCTCCTGGTCCTCGTCACTCGCCTTGTCGTAACGATGACGACTTTGAGGTGGCAGGTGGTGCTCCACCTGCCAAGAAACAACGCGCAGAAGTGGCCTACGCTGCTTCTGATTCACCATGTTGTACGAAGCGTCACGTTCCGTACAAAGTGGGGTTAGGACCCCAGCATGGACGCTTGTGCCCGAAAGTGGTGGGCACACCAAGCTCGACTGTCAATACCCATTGCTTGACATTAGCGCGCTTGATGATTGCGAAGACCTTTCCAATCATCATTTTGATCGCAGTACCGACGATAGACGTCGGTACTTTATCGACCTTTTCTATCAGGCTCGTTACTATACGAACCGGAAAGGGTCGCGCAAGAACAGGGACGATAAAGATGCCCTGACGTAAAGTTGGAATGCCTTTGTTGAGAATTACAACAAAGGTCCCGATGATTACGTGAACAAAGTTCACGTAAACCGCGACCGCTTCTTAAAGCACTCACGCTCAGGCAAAATGGAGTTTATCCATTTTACTTGCATCAAAGAAGAAATTTTTTGAGGAGTTCCTTCTCACTTGGCTTGCCCTTGTTGTCCCAAGGGAGCTTCTCGTCTTACCGAGAAGGCGAAACGAGGATACCGAGGTTTCTCGGTACCCGCTAGTGTTAAGAGCCTCATTGATGCTGTAATGGGGTGCCATTACAGAAGTGATATTTAAGATGAAATATCACAGTTCAATTTCAGACTTAATGTCTGAAATTTGAAAATTGGATTTTAAGTTGTTATAATCCACTTTGAGAACAGATTCTGATATAATTATCGAATCTAAAAGGAAATCTAATGATAAAGATATCATTCAGACCAGTTTTATACTACATGTTTGTATGATTAGTTTAGATTTAATTATAGTTATTAACTCTAAACCACTCATAATATATTCACTCTTAAACTTACCTTCTTCCTGACAAGTAGCCTTAAGTTATATATATTCATATATATATACACTTAAGAGATTGATTAATAAATTAATTAGTCTTTGCTTATAGTTTATCTAAGGTAAACTAAGGAGGACCAAATTTACATTTGGTCCTACTCAATTGCACGCTTCCTCACTGCAATTTCACAGTGTAAGCCGTGTAACAGTTACCCTGTTACACCTGGTAGCACTTTGTGGTCCGTCTAAACGACCACTGCTGACGCGTTCCGCTAGTTAACTAGCGGAACGAAGGTTTAAGAGCCGCTGGCTGTCATGGCAACAGCCAGCGATCGTGAGCGTCAGCTCGCGCAATATTTAGTTAGGGAAAACTTCTCTAACTGGTCACAGAGTGCTGTGACCACTGTGATCGAGATGATCCGGACCATAGGGCCCGAGGTCATCTTTCTCCTCCGTGGTAAAACTCCGGAGAAAGCCTTAGCGATGGTTGCCCGTTTCAAGAGGATGTATGTTGATCCTCAGGTGCGCAACACAATATTGCGCTCGCAAACATCAACAACAACAGCAGCGCCCGCACCTAGTGCAAGCGTTGAAGTAGTAAAGGCGCGGATTCCGCCCTTTACTGGCGAAGGGGTGAACCCCTTCGTAGGTGGTTCGCAGAGGTGGAAGATGCCCTCTCTGCGCAAAAGATTGTGGACCCGCGTTCACAAGCTTATTTCGCCACCACATGCCTAGGCGGTCGCGCCAGGGCATGGACGATGAGCCGCAGATCCACTGATGGATCTGCGTTCCTGACGTATCAGGATTTAAAAGCTGAGCTGAAGCTCAACTTTGAAGCTCCAGAAATGGAGCTTAGCTGCCGTGAAGAGTTCATGGAACTCAGGCAGGGCAAGCTGAGCCTACATGCGTACGCTCAGAAAATACAAAATTTGTTATTAAATATTGTATACGAGCCGGTGCCCCCTGCCATGCAGGTCACCGCCTTTATGAAGGGACTGAATGACGGTCCCATCAAACAGAGTCTTTATCGGGTCCCCCCAAAGACTCTGAGGGATGCTATAGACTAAAGCATCCGGGAAGAATTCAGCATGCGCCAATCAGCAGCGCATGCTGGGGTTAGTCGAAAAGCGCAAGCGCCTTTCGACTTTAACATGCCGCCAATGCAGCATGTTAATACTAATAACTTCCCATCGAGACGAAGTTCACACTTCGTCCCGAGACACCAACACCCGCGCCAGGGCGCGAGCGGAGGAAGTCCAGAACCTATGGACCTATCGGTTGCAGTTGCCTCGACACCGAGGCAACCGAAGAACAAGAAGTTCCTTCGCTGCAACAGATGCGCGAAGATGGGCCATTACGCCCATGAATGCATGGCACCGCGACCGGCGCCACGCAGTCAGCGGACTGGACAGTCCGCTGGTAAGCACCATCAACAGGGGCAATCCTCTGTTAATGCAAAAAACGGCAACAACTAGTAGGGGCGGGGTGCCCTACTGCGGGTTATCTCAAATATTTTACTTTTATTTGTTTTCTATTTAATTTT
>MIQA02010660.1:3236-18346 GCA_001887855.2 Sclerospora graminicola | reverse complement strand
CTGATCAGGCCTGATCAGGCCTTGCCACGTCATCTTCGGACAAACCATAAGTTATCATCACTCACGAACACCGATCTCGACTGATCAGGCCTGATCAGGCCTTGCCACGTCATCTTCGGACCAACCAAAAGTTCACATCACTCACACAACCTGTCACTCCACATGCCCGATCTTCATTCCTCATCTGATCTTCATTGCTCGGGCATGACAGGCCGATCAGGCCGTAACTTCGTATCATAGTCAGCTTCAACCACTATACCATTCAGAGATCGGCTGGTCACCTGCCCTTGATACGTCATGTCACCAGTCACTCTTTCTTATTTCATCCACGGGAACTCCACTTAGTGACTGTAATACCGATCGTGATCTCCATCATTTCGCCAGTGCCTGGGACTGGGCTTAACGACCATACTTATACTTGGCTGATTTCTCCACGTCGTAAATATCCGTTGGCCACCACCTTTTCTTCTTAATCGTGATCAACCTTTTCCCACCCATCAACCGTCATATGTTGATGGGTGTTCTATCGTCACCAATCAACGGCCATGTGTGGTCCACTTCAGTCCCAATATTTCCGATCGCTTCACCACACAGTGTTGATCACGAACCAATCCTGATCAGCCCCGAATCAGCTTCCAGGTGTGGAGGGAGAAGAAGTTTCAATCAAGATCAGGTTGGCACGGGGCGAACAGTGCCTGAGAGACCGATCCCGAACTGGTTCTATGCTGATTTACGAGGAACCAGGGTGGTTGAAGATTGTCAGAGAGTTTGATCGTGATCGGTCCAGAAGTGGTACGGATCAGGTTAATGATGCGTCGAAGATGTGTTTATGGTGGTACTGGCGCCACCGTGTGACGAAATGGGCAAGATCGAAGCATGAGGTAGGTCACATAAGTTGGTGTACGGTACATTAGGTATTGGATATTGCATATATAATAACAGGTTTTGAATTTCCCCCTAAGCAAAGAGTCGCTTCGCCACGTGTCGCAGTCATTGGGAACACAGGGTTAGCTAGGTCCCTGTAGCTCAACTGAATTCCCGGTTAAGACGCGCTTAGACGCATTATGGCTTACCGTAAGGCTCCCGACGGGTTTTGTTTAGGTTTTCAACCCTCTCCCCCTCACGCGCACGTGTTTTGAACACGTTATATCAAATGGAAAGGTTTCGTGGAGATAACGTTTGTGGTTTACTGTGGAAAATCGTGGTTTTATCGTGGTTTTCGTGGTTTCTCGCTATCTCTCGTTTTTATTGGCTGGCCTGATCGGACAAAGTTTCCCGATCAGCGCCTTTAGATACTTTAACTAAGTATCGACACTGACTCGTTCTCCGGTGAAGATTCCCACCCGAGGATACTCCCGTCTCGAGAAGGTCATCTCCTCCGACCGGATTCGAATCACCCTTTTCATCTAGAGTCCACCTGAGTGAGTGTAACCACCGAAAATTAATGGGTACACAAGTTGAAATGAAGTTAAATATGGATTCTATCGTACATGACGACCGGGCGGAAGACCGGGAGGATTGGATCAGTCATCATAGTGACGATTCCTTCGATCCTGATCCCGATCAGGATCAACGGAGTACCCCCTCCGATAGTTGGTCGTCCGGGCTAGTGGGTATCCGGATTCCACCCAAGACTTCCGTCATGGATTTGGATATCGGCTCCACCACATGGTGCGCGTGCCCGGATCACTTCGTGACTCGGGATTCACCGTGATTCTTTTGATGAAAAAAGATGTGAGAATCAAAGTGGAGGAATCTTTTCGGGTGTATGGAGGAGGCGTATCGCTCGATGCTGTCTTTTAAAGGAAGCGATATGACCTGGTTTGGTGGAGTGCAGGTCGAAGTAAAGATTAAATAACTCCACATGGCCGTCGGGCCGATCCGGGTTTATAGTAAAGTTAACTATAACCCAGGAAAGGATCGAGGTGTCAACCTTGATCCTATGCATAAAAAGAATATTAAAAAAGAGAAAAAGAACATGGGGGCGGATCAATATGATCCACCTAAAAAATATGTGAAACCAAAACCGAAGATGTTCGAAGAAGATGAAGAGAAGCCCGAACCAGCTGAAAAGACCACAGTTCAGGATGTAGAACGTTTTATTTACTTTCGGGAGTTTCATAAATTCCTAGCTACCAACCGGATTATGAAGATCATAAAACCCAAGATCCTCGGGAAGCTGGAAGGTCGAGCGACTAGGCCGGTTATCACAGGTAGCCAACTCGACCTGATCAGAAATATCCTGATCCAGATCGACGAAGTTGGTTTCACCACAGGTGCGTTCGAGGCGAATATGCTGTTCGATCTAGACCAAGGGACGATCAGAGAAGCTATGATAACGCTGTACGATCACTTTGCCTCGTTGCTCGGGGCGGACCCCATGGTCCAGTCGCCGCCGGCTGATCCTTCACACCGATCACAGTTGAATGAATATCCTATGAATATTGAGTCACTATACCAATCATCATCACGGTCTGGGGCGGGTTCTACTGATTCCTCGGTTGGAGTGACGCGTATGACATTGGGCCCGAAAAAGATCAAATAGATTGACTCCAAGATCGAGTCGCAGAACAGGAAAAGGAAGCCTGAACCGGGTCGAGTCGGGTCAGACGGCAGTTTTGAAGATGCTCAGGAAATTGCACAAAACCCAACAATAACCCTACCGGCATACCAGAAGTTCCAGAGCAAATGAGAATCATGTTCACGACTATGATGAATCGTTTCGTGGGTGAACAATACGGATTACCTCAGTATACACATGGGCAAGGACAACCATGTCAATCAATAACAAACATGAACCAATCGACAGCTAAACCAGTCAAGAAACCAATAGAAGTGGATATGGAATCAGGTCGATCAGCCGGAATTGTCCGATCGATATGCCAAACCAGCCATCAAGACCGACTCCATAAATCCCCCCACGTAGTGATGTGGATATGGAATCAGATGGGGAGATCCATCAACACTTTGATCCGGACCCTTTGGGTATGGAGATGCCTCGTAAGGCAAATATGGCCTCGGCGAAAGCATTTGATAATGATTCTGTAACGATCACTCGAGTCCGGATGTCGGCGATCTCTGAATTAAAACATTTTGCCGGAAAAGATGTGGATGATGATCTGGCGAGAGCCTGGCTGAGTCGGACGAAATCAGCCTTTTTGAGAGATAAAACACTGGAAGGTGAAAGATGTTTGATTTTCGCTGATCTGATGAAGGCCCCGGCCAAGAAGTGGCTAAAGCAGTTAAGCCGAGAAGTACGTTTGAAGTGGTCTCAATTGTGTGAAGAATTTGAGGAGCATTATTGCAACTCAGGGGTGTCTGTCGCGAGACAGTATTATCATATGAAGAAAAGATCCGATGAAACCCCGATTAAATACTTACACCGTTTGAATGTTGCTGGTCTGCGAGCTAACAATGCCGATCAAGTATCCACGACACGCGAATATGGTTCGCGAGCATGTCGAACACTTTATCGGCACTTTGGACAACCGTGACTTGGCTGATCAGCTAACCCTGCTTAGTATAAGCAAAGCGGAAGAATTGGAGCTAACCCTGAGAGCGTTACAACCTGCCAAAAGTCGAGAACTCAAGGTTGAGATAGGATCGAATCGGTACCGGTCGAAACCACACCCGGACCAGGGCAAGATACCAGCAGCACAACCAACCAGGGCGATTCGGATGATTACGAAGGAATTGGACAGTTCCAGTTCGGAAGAAGAGAGTGGCCGGTCAAAATTAGGCTCCGATGAGGAGCAGTATCGTCATATCTTCACGACGGAACCGGTATTCCGTCCGAGATCATCGATTAATGGCATTGATGGACAAAAATCCGGTGGAGCCCAACCTGGTCAGGACAGACCTCACAAGAAATGCGTACACTGTGGGTCGACTAAGCATGGAGATCGTGATTGCTGGAAGACAACACATGCGGAAAATGTGATCATAAAGGTCACACCTCGGATCTTTGTTTTTCGTGTGTAAGACCTGTGGGAATATTCACGATGCCGGTGCTTGCCTGATTGAAGAGTTTTTTTCAATCAGATGCGCAAGTGGTATGTGCCGACTAAACATGCTGGCATGCTCCCACCAGATGTCGAGAAAATGTTAAACTAGATCGATCGCCAGGTTGGAATCTGGTTCGAGCCGAGCGGTCTACGTTCAGGATCTATGCATATGTCGGTAGCAGAAATAAGTATTGAGGAAAAGGAGATAACCGATAATACAGGTTCTATTTTCAAATTGTGCCGATTGATGTCCCGATTCTCAGTCTCAGAGTGGATGTATATTCTCGTTCGACGTGATCATGGAGTTGGATCTACTGCCCGGTGAATCCCGAGGATACTGGAAGTATCACTCTCCCGACAAGTAGTTTAAACAAGCAAAAGCTAATAGGAAGATTAACAACGAAAAAGTCACTATTCTTTTCGACTCTGGAGCAGAAGTCTCGATTATTGACTCCGCCTTTGCTCGTAAGGTGGGATGTCGTATAGACTGTTCCCAGAGGCAAGAATGTGTTGGGATCGGTGAAAGTTCGTACATGACTGAAGGGCGGTCACGTGTCAAGATCACCTTGGCAGGCTCCCTTGTCTATTATTTCAACGCTTGGGTTGGCCGGTTAGCCGGTCAAGACGCGATATTGGGAATGGATTTCATGGTGCCAGCCGGTATACGGCTTGATCTGTCTCATGGAACCCTGACCCTCCCAGACGAGGTGCAAATACACTTATCCGGCCGACATCCATTTTATGGTACTCATATGCGGATGCTCAAAATTGGTCAGTATGAAAACATTGAGGTAGCCCGATCGATTGATGTGATGCTTCGGTGGAGTGATCGGCAGCATAAGTTGTGGCTAACCCGTGGTGAACGATGGGTACCAACATTTGTAAAGGGTATTGGCAGATCAAGCTATATCAGAATTAACAACATATCTGATCAGTCGTTAATCGTTCACGAAGATATGATCCTAGCGATGTGATTACCTGAAGGGAAAGTACCTTGACAGATAGGGTATGTCTCGGTGGGATCATGAAGATATATTGAATGGCAAAATCTGGCCTATCAAGCCATCACAGACCTGATCAGTGATGAAAATTTGGTAGACGAAGACACCTCATCTTTAGTTGAGAAACCGGAATATGCAATTCCGACCAAGTTATTGACCAGAGGATCGTCGGTGAAAGCTACAGGTGAAAGCCGGATAAAAAAAGGTCCACAGATTTTGAGCGTTATTGGACCCGGCTCACCAAAGGCAACAGACCCCGGAGAGTGAAAATGATGGGGATAAGATTAGAAACGATTCTGGCGAGAAAGGGGAACATGAACCTGCCGAAGTCGTTAAGTACGAAGATGAACCCGAAGTAGATCATCAGTCGGATGATCCGCAAGGGGCGACCCAAGCTAATATCGAACCGGAGGAAATAGATCCGGTGGATGAACAAGTGTGTATACATGGAGGTGGTGATCAATACAGTGAAGATATTGAGAAACAGATGGCGGTTTTGCCAGAAGTATCACCCAATATACCGGAGGTCACCCGAGGAGATCTACAAGTCGGTGATTCCGAAGTAAACACTCCCGAGCAGATTTATCAACTAAAGAAGATCATCTGGAAAAGGCGTCATTCGTTGATTGGGAAGGGTAATGCCCTACCCCCAGCCGCTTTAGAGCTGTTTGTGATATTGACGTTAGAAATGCGAGACCGATCGCTCGGCGTTGTCGCAAAGTCGCGCCAAAATGGCGGGAAAAGTTATCCGATTTAATATAGGGCCTGTTATGTACAAGAATCATCCGACCTTCAACGTCGCAGGGGGCATCACCGATTGTGATTGTGATAAAAAAATGAGGTTGATATTCGACTTTGTATCGACTATAGAATGTTGAATCGCCTCACGAAGTTGATGTTTTATCCGATGCCCTTGATAAATGATTTACTTGATGATCTAGATAAAGTTTTATGGTTTTGTTCACCAGACATGGCTAGTGGCTTCTGGGTGGTTTCAATGACCGATCGCGCTGAAGAGATTTCAGCTTTTGTTACAGCTTTCGGCTTTTTCGAATGGAACCGGATGCCGTTCGGTTTGAAGAATGCTCCACAAATCAATTAGAGATTGATTGACAATGCTCTCTACGGATACTTCCAGATCAGTGCCGATCGGAAGATTACCGATCTGCATGATGTATTCACGGAAGGTGAACCGGACCAAGATCAGAGACGGTCAGTCTTGGGAAGGCGATCATATATAGATGATATCTTGGTTACGACAGGGTCATGGGATATGCTATGCGATAAGGTCGAACGACTCCTCGATGCTTGTGAGCGCTGGAATTTATCGATCAGCGTGGCCAAAAGCATCTGGGGTCAGCCCAAGGTCGTTTATCTTGGTCATAGTTGTCGCTTCAGGGCTTGGAAGGAAATCTAAAGGACTTGGGTGCGCTCAGTAATCGTCCCTTTCCCCAATCGCTAAAGGCTATGCAGTCTTTTTCGGATCCCTGAATTATTATACCCGGTTTATAGAAGATTTTTCGATATATGCTGCTATACTATACAAGTTGGAAGAAGTTGATTATCACAGGCTACGAGAACGTGATCAGTTCGGAAAGTCACCGAACGAGATCAGTCGCGAAACTGAAATCAACGAATCGGATCTCAAAACTGACTCACTGATCGACCGAACCGTGTCTGGATCGGAAGGTCATATGGAACGAGCTCTGGTAGCTTTCAGTATGTTGAAGGCGAAGATGATTTCGACCCCGATATTGAAACATTTCGATCCAGAAAGGATTCCCCGTGGTGATTGGGCAATCAGCCGCCCTGGTCCAAGATCATGATGGACAGTGACGTTTACAAGCCGACGTTGAAACCGAATGAGGTTAGCTATGACATGGTGGATAAGGAAGTGCTGGCACTATTTCGCATATTAGATGTCTGCTATTCTATGCTGGTGACCAGACCGATCAAAGTGCTGTCTAGACGATCCACCCTAGCTTGGTTATTGTCTTTGAACGGAATTGACGGAAGACTGGGGCGATGGACAGCGCTACTATCTCAGTGGACTTTGGGAATCATCAAATGCACCAAGGGTGAAGAAAAAATTATCGGTACACTAGCAGCCAGTATCACCCCCTGATCAGAAGTCGACGAGCCCTGATCGAGGTCGCTCCTCGGAAGCAACCGCGAGAATCAATCATTATACCCCCAGCGGTCGTCGGCTCGGATGAAGACTTGACCGTCATAAGTTTCGACGGATCAGCGAGCGTAAAGAAAGGCGTTGGGACGTATAGTGCGCTGTTGTGGAAATTTCCGGAATGGACTATCATATCTGCAGGTTCAGATTATACTCCGGGTATCACAGTCAATGGAGCCGAATACCGTGGTCTGCTGCTGGATTTGGATCTCCTTCGAGAACAAAAAAGTGGAAGGATAATCATATGTGGAGATTGAAATTTAATGATCCGGCAGATCACCGGGGAGATCGATTGCGGAGCTCCGCGCTTGAATTTGCTAAATGATCGCGTTATGAAAACCCTATGTGGATGGCCGAATCAGACCTCTTACACGTGAAACGCGACTGGAACAGGAGTGCGGGTCACCTGGCCACGATGGCCATGTGTGATCAGACTGGATCGATGATTACCGATAAAGCAGTGCTGGAGGAATTAGTCGAGATTAATACGTTACCTGAGCTGATTTACTCGGAAGATAAAGGTGAATCAGCACAAATCTCGATCATGACGAGGTCACGAACCAGATCGACACCTAACAGGCCGGCTTCTCGAGAAAGTCTAACAAAAGAAATAGTGCAGGGGCTGCGGATTGAAAGAATTCTCAAGGCACAAGATGAAGAAAAATGGATTGTTGATTTGAAAGCCTTTTTGAATGGAAACCTGGAGAAATTGAGCCAAAAAAATGAGGTGAAGAATTGTGTAAAATTCGCTTGAAAACGGATTGCTGTTCTATTACTCTCAAGCTAATCAAGCTGATGCAGATCTGGACCGATCAGCGAAACTGGTGATTCCGGAGACATTACAAGCGATATTTTAAATCATTATCATGTCAGTTTAGAAGGCGGTCATCAGGGTGTTGGTCAGACATACCACAGAGTTCGCAAGCATTTTCACTGGAGAGGTCTATATCGAAGTGTCCAAAAGTTTGTCGGAACGTGTACAGATTGCGAAACCGGAAAGGGTATGCCGACTATTCGGGGTAGGTCATCCGGGTATATCCAGGCGACCTACCCTTTTCAAGTGATAGCGATGGATGACATTCCTTCCTTGCCGAAATCGTTCAATGGCAATACAGAACTGCTGATCCGTTCACCGGATTGGTGATCGCGAAAGCGGGACCTACTCGAACAGCCCAACAAGTTGCCTGTAGTTATGAGGAATGTGTCTTTAGGCAGTTTGGGGTGAGTGAAGTGATCAGGCACGATCGGGAACCAGGTTTTATGGCCGAAGTTTTCCGATCGTTTAATCAGATGTTTGGTGATAAACAAAGAGCGACCATGGCCTACCGACCGCAAGCGAACGGTAAAGCCGAGCGTATGGTACAGACGCTAGCCAGAGCTATTGAGATGTATGTCGCTGATTCTGCTCAACAAGATTGGGATGATTATGTAGAGAGGCTGGTATTTGCGTTAAATTCCTCTTTCGATCGGATCAGGGGAGATACTCCTTTCTACTTGGCGTATGGTTGGGATCCCCGATCTACCATCGAATCGGTGATTCCCGTCGGTTGCACCCGAGGTAGAGATCGCGAAGCCCGTCGATGGCGTATGGGACATCAGCGCCATTACCAACATGCGCGGGAACAGGTGAAAATGAGCGACTGCGGAGGGCGATCCAAGAAAGAGCTGATCGGAATAACGATCAAGCTGATTCGCATAATATTAAACCAGTATGAAGGGTCTGGCTTTACTTGGATCGCGTGAAGGAAGAATATGCCAGGAAGTTAGCACATCTGTGGCATGGACCGTTCCGTGCCTCTGAGCCGATTGGCGACCATGCCGCCCGGTTGATCACTGCGGGCACCGATTACGGAGTTTTCCTGATCGTCCATTTGTCGAAGCTTAAACTGGTCCGGGAATATCCCGATCGCCCAAAGACCGGTTGTCACTCGAAGATCAGCCGAGGTTTGATTTCGACGAAGCTTTTTTGCCTGAAGACAGTTGGGAAAGAGTGTTAAACCAAAATGAGTAAAAGTTGAGAAGATTCTGGACACCTGATCGGGCAAAATGTCCCGATTTGGTCGAACCCATCGTGATTACTTGGTCCAGTGGGAAAGTTATGATGATCCAGCTTGGGTGGATGAACGGGATCTCAATTGTGGAGCTTTACTAAGGGAATTTGAGCGCGATCGGGTGAGACGAAACCGATTTGGAGTTATGCAAACTCACGAGGAAGGTAACCAGGAGTCACAATAGTCTGGGTTGACACATCTCGATGGATCAGCCAATGGTAATGGTCCAGCTAAGTCGAGATCAAGTGAAAGAGTTAGTTCGGAGTCAACGGATATATATATACATATATATATATGACAATTACATTCACGTGCATATGAACAATCGGATACGAACAATGAGGACAAGACTTGGAATCTGGAGATACGGTCTCAAATATGGAATACAAGAAACACTAAAAAGTTATCGCGATGTATTAATGGTTAAAAGAAAATGAAACGAAACTGGTTATCGCGATAATTACGGGCCATATTTCGCACGTAGACGGGAAATCTGAAGCGCTGAATGATCCATGGGACTTAGGCGATACTGGTTTCGCCAAGGATCTTGACGCTCAACGAATTCCAAAGCATCTCGCAACGTGCCGATCGGGGTAGGGGTGCCCATAACCAGGATACCATTCCCCGCCGTCAGCAGTAACACCTTTCGATTCCACCCGGCGAACAGGCAGGTGCAATACAGCGGGGAACAGGAAAACATCCAAATCACATTCGCTGATCTGGATTCCATCCACCACGAAATCACAAATGGTGGCCCAAGCAGCTCCAGCTTCGCTGCGGCGACGCTTGCGAGCATGGAAGTAAACCTCGATCCAAGCATCCTTGCACATATTCGGGGGAATCGGGAAAGGATGGGTGGCCTCCCATATCGCTTGACCATGGTCCCTGCAGAATTGATCCAGACGTCCCTTCAAAGCGCGAAACCAGGGGCGATAGGGAAAGTCTAACCCTGACATAGGTTTCGCAAGAACTTCCGAACGTCTCGAATTGATCATGAGCTTAATGGCTCTAGCGGTGAGAAAATGGGGTAACCACTCCTTCTTCTTAGGCGCCGACGACCTGACGGTAAAATCCACCTTGCCGGACGAGACCAACAGCGAGGAACAATCTTTTTCTTTGCCAGGAGGACCATATGCGTTAAGTCCCACAACTAACGAGGACCCCCAGGCTGTCTGTTCATCATCTGAGCCGCCGTTGGCAGACCCTGTCCAACAACGTATAGGTTCATGAAGTTCTTGCTTGGATCGTAGCTGTAGTCATCACGGTGGACTGCTGAGTCTGAAGCTGGAATGAAGACGCCAGTAAAATTGGGAGGCCTACTGGTCGGCGTGGCATCAGCCGTCGGGGGATCACTCAAAGTGGACGGAGCCGGTCGCTTTTCCTCCAGTTCTTCCATTTCATCGTCGTCCGAATCAGGCAAATTGATGGCTTGGGTCCCCGGCGGGTTCGCGGCCGAAGCTCGACGATCTGTGCTACGCGACTTGGCCAAATCAGTTCAGGTCCGCTCGTCCAGATCTGTCGAATCACCGTCAGAGTCAGAGATGAACAAGCGAGAGCGTTTAGCCGGAATCGTTTTCCTTTTCGAGTGGCTTTTCTGTTTACGCTTCGCCGAACCCAAGGATGCTGAGACGGATCTCGAGATCGAGGAGGGACCAGATCGTGCGGATTCAGGAGCCGCCGGTTCACTGATCGCTGGCTGACCAACCCCCGCATCGATAGGCGGAGAAGAAGCGGAAGAAAAGGTCGGCGATGGTGGACCCGATCCAGGAGACTTGCTCGGGTTTGCACCAGCTGGAACTAGAGTACTGATCAGCTGGAGAAATCCACGTAAAGCTGTCCGGAGTGATCCCGAATCGGCATTCGGGTCAGTCCACCTGTCCATCGTCTGGTGAGCGACCTTTTTCAGATCGTCGTGGCTTCTTGCCCAGGTGCGCTCATCCAGCTGCAAGGTCTCAAATTTGGCCCGAACAAGATCCAAAAATTCTCACCGACAATCATCAGCCTCCTTCTGATTCTCACTCAACCGCTTCTGAACACTGGAACGGTCAACATGAGAATCAGAAGTTGCTTCACCAGGAGTTTAACCTGCTCGTCTATGTGACGCATCTCTCTTTCTGAGTTGTACGAACTCTCTCCTGGATTAATTGGTTATGGTTACGATGGTGGTCCTCAAGCAACTGCAGGTGGCTCACCATCTCAACCATCGAATTCTTCATAATCTCGATGCGCTCGTCTGAAAGGAATAAATGAAGCTATATACATGCCATGGATGAGACAAATTGGGACATACCTTGATCACGGACGGTGATAGACAAAGAGCGAACCATAGACTGCAACGAGCCAACAGTGTCGGAAGGTCCCGTTGAGACACGCAAGGCAGCAAGATCGGCGGATTTCACTCAGCTGTCAAGACCTGGATGCGATCTTTCATCCTTGACAGGTCACGGTCTTGGTCGGCGTGAAGGGTGGTGAACTTGTCATGATCCACCTGTAAGGCCGACAGTTGTTTCGCCAAGTCCACAGAATCGCACTCCAAGCAATCTTTCGTGACCCGCTGATCAAATGATTCAGTGCGAAGCGTCCGGTTGTTCTCGCATAAGGAGGCCAACTCGGGAATCGCACTCCGAAGGCCCAGCCGCAGTCGGCTGGTTTCCATAAGACCCAGTGAGAGTGAATCAGCCCCCTCCACCAAACGAGCCAGTTGTTCCAGATAACCAAAGGAACGGTTTGGAGGGGACGAAGTGGGAAACCCAGGGGCGGACGGTAGGAGGTCAAAGGCGTCATTGGGGAGATGAAACTGGTCACGATCATAGCAGTTGTAGTAGTCGAAGCCGGAGAAGTTGCACTGGTAGAACGGCCTGGATTAGAGGAGCTTGATCCCGGAGGCGAGACACTGGCTGGGGAGGCAGCCGGAGAGGCAGAGAAGGAGAGAGGAGGCTGAACCGAATCAGACATGGCGGTCAAGTGAAAGATTTTGTAATAAGTGAGTCGAACTGATGTCTTTGCGCGGCTGCAGTTCGGCTCAGGGGCGACTGAGGTGAAGCGATTCAACAAAATCAGGAATAAGTGGACCCCACATTGCTGTTGATTGGTGGCGATGGGAACACCCATCAAAATGGGACCGTTGATGGGTGGGACCGGCTGATTCCGTTCAGGATGACATATGGTTGACAACGGGACATCGTAAATGTGGAGAAATAAGAGGATACCGTTATCGCGCCTGATCCCAGATATTAACGGACTAGCGAATATCACGGTCTGATCTGGATATTGAGCGCTGGATTGAGTTCGTGCGAACATGCGAGACCAGATCGGCCGAGACAACCTGATGGGCAGCATCAATGACGGTGTGGTCTATCAGGAACAGTAGAACCCGGCCATTGGAGTAGGTCATGCATGATCCAGATGTTGAAGCTGAATGGGATATGGAAATCTCGGTCCGATCGGTCGAATAACTTGACCCCGCCCTAGGATAAAAAGATCAGGTATATGACAGAGCTTGATATGCGAAGTGGCAAGCTGTATGAGCCTTGCGGAACTGGGATAAGCGATAAGGGTCGATAGATCCACCCAGAATCAGCATAAAGAGATCTGATCGGGTCCAATTTCAAGAGGAGTGCTGAGTTGGTGCGACCCTTGCGGTCCAACATACAATGGAGGTCGAAGATTGGGTTGAGTGAGCGGGCGATGTCGATGTTTGCTGATCACGGTGCTGATCGCCCTGATCACTGTGCTGATCACAGTGTTGATCACGAACCAATCCTGATCAGCCCCGAATCAGCTTCCAGGTGTGGAGGGAGAAGAAGTTTCAATCAAGATCAGGTTGGCACGGGGCGAACAGTGCCTGAGAGACCGATCCCGAACTGGTTCTATGCTGATTTACGAGGAACCAGGGTGGTTGAAGATTGTCAGAGAGTTTGATCGTGATCGGTCCAGAAGTGGTACGGATCAGGTTAATGATGCGTCGAAGATGTGTTTATGGTGGTACTGGCGCCACCGTGTGACGAAATGGGCAAGATCGAAGCATGAGGTAGGTCACATAATTTGGTGTAAGGTACATTAGGTATTGGATATTGCATATATAATAATAGGTTTGAATTTACCCCCTAAGCAAAGAGTCGCTTCGCCACGTGTCGCGGTCATTGGGAGCACAGGGTTGGCTAGGTCCCTGTTGCTCAACTTAATTCCCGGTTGAGACGCGCTTAGACGCATTTTGGCTTACCGGAAGGCCCCCGACGGGTTTTGGTTAGGTTTTCAACTCTCACCCCCTCACGCGCACGTGTTTAGAACACGTTATATTAATTGGAAAAGTTTCGTGGAGATAACGTTTGTGGTTTACTGTGGAAGATCGTGGTTTTATCGAGGTTTACGTGGTTTCTCGTCATCTCTCGTTTTTATTGGCAGGCCTGATCGGACGAAGTTTCCCGATCAGCGCCTTTTGATACTTTAACTAAGTATCGACACTGACTCGTTCTCCGGTACCCGAGGACACCCCCGTCTCGAGAAGGTCATCCCCTCCGACCCGATTCGAATCACCCTTTTCATCTAAGAGTCCACCTGAGTGAGTGTAACCACCGAAAATCAATGGGTACACAAGGTGAGACGAAGTTGAATATGGATTCTATCGTACATGACGACCGGTCGGAAGACCGGGAGGATTGGATCAGTCATCATAGTGATGATTCATCTGATCCTGATGAGGATCAGGATCAACGGGGTACCCCCTCCGATAGTTGGTCGTCCGGGCTAGTGGGTATTCGAATTCCACCCAAGACTTCCGTCCTGGATTTGAAAATCGGCTCCACCACATATGATAGGATCCATGTTAAGCTTCATCACACCTTGTGTACCCATTGGTGTTCGGTGGTTACACTCACTCAGGTGGACTAGATGAGGAAAATTGTTACAAATCAGGTCAGAGGATGCGACCTTCTCGAGATGGGGGACGTTCTCGGGTGGAAACCTGGGAATCCGATTTCCTCCCAAAACTTCAGTTATGGATTTGGAAATCGGCTCCACCACACATACATTGCATGTACGATTAATCAGTTGTGGATGTAACAATGGACGGTTCAGTAAATTGTTTGAAACTCATTGATTCTGCTCGAGCAGGCCTTAGAACAGTTCAAAGGCCAAGCCTAACTACCGACTGGACCATCCCCCTTGGACACGACATAAACGCTACTATACGTATAGTTGAATGACGACTTGTCGGAAAACAAGGGATCCATTCAAACCATCCATCCTTTCGATGCAAGTAATTTTCAATTTAAGCTGAACACATTTTCTTCTAATACTGAAAGCAAGTTTAAAACTGCGGTCTTGACTCGAGTCAGAGGGATGGCTTCACCTGACTCTGTCACCTTCGTCACTAAATCTTGCTCCCACTCGTTTGAACAAAACCTCCATGTCATCCACCGTCTGTATGCAACTAAATCGGCAACTATATCGATAACAATACGATACACTTGCATTAAATTTATCTGGAATAAGAACCACACATACTCAAATATGGATAGTTGCGCTATCGCTCCTTTCAAAGATCCTAAATGTTGCTTATCTTAGTCGTGAACTCGACAAACACACAAGATGGGTCTTGAAATATATAGATTCATGGACGTCTGTAGTTTATCTACCTTAATTTGGGAATTTCCATGATGTCGTCAACCTCCTCTGCGTCTCAAAAACGATTAGTTTATTTGTAAGCACATCCGAATGTAAGATTCTTTTACCTTGTATAGCGCATAACAACTTAATACCTTGCTTTCAGCTTTAAAATGCACACCTTCACACGCGACAATTACGCAAGTAAAGATAAAATAAATATATCTCAAAAATAATAATAATAGGGGGTTTCAGACATCTGTTTTTT
>MIQA02010656.1:0-12938 GCA_001887855.2 Sclerospora graminicola | reverse complement strand
TAGTCCCCTCTTGCTCATCTATTTCCCGGTTAAGACGCGCTTAGACGCATTTTGGCTTACCGGAAGATCCCCGACGGGTTTGTTTTAGGTGATCGAACCTCACCCGCAACGCGCACGTGTTTAGAACACGTTAATAATATTGGTAAAGGTTTTGTGGAGATAACGTTTGTGGATTACTGTGGAAGATCGTGGTTTGATCGCGTTTTCTTGGTTTCTTATTATCTCTCTCTCATTGGCTGGCGTGATCGGACGAACTTTCCCGATCAGTGCCTAGATACTGATTAAGTATCGACCCCAAACCGTTCTCCGGTGAAGATTTCCACCCGAGGACACCCCCCGTCTCGAGAAGGTCATCCCCTCCGACCTGATCAAGATCATCGTTTTCGTCACCGAGTCCACCTAAGTGAGTGTAACCACCCCCGATCAACGGGTACACAAGGTGAGATGAAGATAAACATAGATCCTGACGCGCATGAAGACCGGCCAGATGACCGGGAGGATCAGATCAGTCACCACAATGGTGATTCATCTGATTCTGATGCTGATCAGGATCGACGGAGTACCCCCTCCGATAGTTGGTCGTCCGGGCCAGTGGGTATCCGGATTCCGCCCAAGACTTCGGTCATGGATTTGGAAATCGGCTCCACCACACAAACGGTTTCCAAAGGGTATAGCTCTAATCAACATCAACCGACCAAAAACAAAAAAACGATCTCGGGCGTGGTGTGCGGGACGTTTTCACGCCAAAATCGCAATGCGCCACCCATTTCTTTTCACGAACTTCGCATTTATCAAGAAAGCTCTCAGCCACCAAGATTTCATACCAATTTATGGCATATTGGGCCATAGCGTGAAAGAACACATCACGGTAAACAATTCGCTGAGCACTATCATGTGACACTTTGTTTAACATGCAGGTAAAAGATTCTAGCCAACTTATAATGGATTGCAGTCATTTTGTTAAGCCTCGTTATGTTGGTGTAGTACTGGATGCTGTACTGTTAAGCAAAGTATTTTTGTTAAGAATGTTTTTGATCAGTATATTATGCTATTTTATATTTTATGTTTATATATTCCTATTTATGGGAGACATTATCCCCACCGGAGTTTTTATTATCCCCACCGGAGTTATTTAATTTCTGATTTCTGTAATTGCGATCACAAAAGAGAGGCTCTTTATCAGTAGTATTCGAATGCTGAATGATGAACTAGCGACTGCACGCAGATCTCTACGACGTAAATAGCTATTACTACTGCAACGATAGTGCGCTTAACCTTCTTGTTGCTGTAACTTTCGTGCATCCAGAGGCAAAATTGCTGTTGGCTCCTCTATTAATGATAGAGTCGCCTCTGCTCCTCCAGACATAGACGTGTAACTGATGTTGTCAAAAAAGAAGCCGCGTGTCAACGAGTTTAAAAGACTTTACCATCGTGAAGCCTTTAAAGAGGAATGTATCTACCATCTTCTCATCAGTAGGTAACGACAAATTCTGAAAGGGTGGGAAACGAAGCCGTTAAAAAAACAAAGACAGAAATTTGACGAGCATGTATCATATGTGTAGCAGCTTCACTAGTATACTAAGAGTCAATCAATGCAGGGGGGTCTAAAAAGCAGCCTTATGTTTTGCATCAACGATTCACAGTGCAGGGACAAATATTAAATTGTAGTCCACACTACTGTATTTGTAGTCTTTCAAGGGAGATATTATCCCGAGGATAACAAAAACTCCGGTGGGGATAATAAAAATTCCGGTGGGGATAATTAAAACTCCGGTGGGGATAATGTCTCCCCTATTTATTTTATATTTTGGTGGTTTGATGTAGGTTACAATTATTGACAGTCTCGTCGTGGGTCGCACGGAGGTCGAAGATCTTTCCCGCATAACTGTGATCGTCAACGGTACTTCTCAAAGCTTTCTCAGTGTATGAACGATCAGTCTAGAGATATAGCTTTTAACTCCTTGCTTCTTTTGTGGTTTTGTTTATTATAGATGGAAAGCTGAATAAAACGCGGTTGAAAACATCTCAGTAGGGGCAAGAATGCCGAGAAAAATTACGTCCAACGCGACCAGATGCTCGCCAAAGTTTCCCCAGCTGGTACGTAGTTTTCTTCCCGGAGTCGCAAGGCTAATGAGGTACTAGGATTAGTTTTACTTGTGTGCAGAGGCTGGAGCTCGTGCTGAGGTTGTAGCTCCAGCAAAGTAGAGCATCCGATAGAGACCAGAAAAGGACGAGACATAAGAACGAATTAAATGGTCTTTCGATGCCAATGAGTGGTGATCCGAATCTGTCAAAGCGTAAGATCCGTGAAGAAGATGCCATTGAAGAGAAGCAATGCGTGAAAGCAATGCCATGATCGAGCAATGCGTTTCGAACGAGAGCATAACAAAACGCATTCGACTCCTGCCCTAAGGTTTACGACTGAGTTGTGGGCGGGATGAAGCGCAGGAATGAAGATCGACACGTGCATTCTGTGGATTTCTTCCCTGGTCCAGTGTTTGGAATCTTTGATGGTCATGGTGGAGCGTTTTTCGCTGAGTTTTAGTCTCGTCTCTTGGTTAAGGCTGTAGCGACCATGATACGACAGTATATTGGATACAAAGCGCTGGCGGCGTTACAGTGTTCTCAGGATCAGTCAAGGGACAAAACTGCTCGTAAGGAGGCTCTTGTTGAACAAGCAACGATCGTGCGTCAACGGCTAGCAGAAGTGGACACCAAAGATAAAACATGAAGGAGAAAAAAGTAGTGGATATGTTGTCTGTATCGTAGAGTCGGAAATTCATAGGAGGTGGCCGTTGCTGCGGTTTTTGTTGCTTTTTGTTTGCACCGAATTCGTACCATTTCGTGATCCACAACCGCCTCAGCCTCTATCATAAACTCATAAATTTACAGCATTGAAAGTGAGATACTTAAACGCAGAAAGTAGTAGTACCTAGGTGAGGGATGGGAAATCAGTACTGATGACGAGTGCTTGTAACTTTAAAGAATTTGCTGGTGGGATGACACGAAGGACGCGATACTTGGGGTCTAAATGTTGCTGGATAATGTCAAGGCCGTTGTCAAACTGCCAGAAAATGAAGCGTGAGATGACGTGGGAGATAGTTTTATCGAATTAGAAAGTAGACGCACGTCGTGGACAATAGTAGCGTCGCGATGGCTGCGATCATGTTCGAGCCGCGATAAACGATATGTTGCAAGCAAAATGACCGCGAGGAGCACTACTGTAGTATAGTAACCGATAATCAACATTAAAAAAATGCTACTTCCTCTAAAGGAAAATTACCTGTCCGGCGCATCGGCAAAAGACGACATCAAATACATATCCATTTTAAAATTAAATTGTTTATAGGAAAGTATTATTTGTAGCAGGTTCGACGAATGATTTTGCTCATTGCTGATTTTATTTTGGACATTTGACGAAACCAATTGGGCTTTGGTGTATACATAATGGAGGAACTTTCTCCCTTAGTGCGCCGATTGAATGCACGACGAGATTGTTGCTATTGAATCCATCGCTAAAACCTATGGAGATAAAGCAAGCGAGGTGGTGCCTGAAGCACTGTATATATGACTAGCAAACCATGCTGAAGCGCTTACCCTCGTCTCTGTAAAGTGTGAGTACTTCGGCTGTCACAACGTCCGCTTTGGAGGATTCGGCTTTGTTCTGAACTTGCATCAGTTTAGGTAAGTCGGCGGGTAGCATTCGATGGTGGCAATCTACTTCTAACCGCGAGCTAAACTGTTGGCTATATAGGGCGTTTTCAAGAAGTAGCGTCTATCAAGGCTTTGCATGTGTATCGGATATCTCCAAAGAAGACATTTTAATGCTGCTCACGAAGTTCTATACGAGCGAAAATCCGCAAGGTGAGATTATGATTACAGCTTCAATTTTGTATTAATACTTAATTCTGTGTTTTTGCTTATCTACAGTAAAAACAAATCGAAGAAGGGAAGCTCAAATGTCAAAAGCCAGAAAACTGCTGTAAATGAGGTCCTCATAGCAAACAATCATGATTGTTTTGATGCATGTCTTTTATATCAATCTTGCGAGTGCGCTCCATGTCGCTTTTGAGGGCTTCAGATTAAGGTGGTTGTTAGTAGCTTCTGTTGGACGTACACTACCGCGTCACTGAGTGCAGCCTTGCTCTCCGTAACTTCATTAAAGGGTACGATTTGCCGGCGCTGTATCCAAAGACATCACCATCTCTAATAAAGACCATGCTAGCACATACACCTACTACTGCTGCAATTTAACATGAGTACCTGTTGATATTTTATTCTGGCATCATCGACATAGTTTTGGCCCCGCCATACATGTTCGAAGTATATGAAATGTTTTCTGCGCAACCTAAACCACGAGGAGACGTGAAACCATATCTCTCGTGACTTTTACCAACCATTATCGTGGTGAATGGCTACAGTAAATTAAAAATTAGCTCAGAACCAAACCTCCAAACCAAAATCCAACCCAATTACTGTACGGAAACAGCAACGCGCTTATAATTGAAGCAGTTCTGTGTCATGTGACCACACACTAATGAGACATACATTAGAGTACGTTAGTAAGTGTATGCATCGGTGATGAAAGATCCATCTACTTTTGGCGTATCCGAGTGGGCAAGAGCGTATACGAGGCTGGTCGGGTTGGGTCGTGTAAAACCTGTGGCAGCCTGATCACCTATGCGGCGACTTCGTGGAGTCTAAACCTTGACAGATATTGTTGGGTCTCATGCCTCAGTTGAGTTTCCCATCTCGACCGTAGCTCGACTCACTTGGAGAACGACTGGCCAAGTTTTCTCAAACTCATGATCAAGCGATCTGAGAGTCGACCGACCCTCTGGCCATCCCGACCCAGAAGTTGAAAGAAGAACAGGACATGGCCGAGTACCAGCAATTGCGCAAGCGTCGGCGAAGTTGGGCCGGTGAGTCCTGGGTGATCATTTGTGACTCTGTCCTGTCGGGCATCTGGTCGGGAGAGTGTGACCTCGACGTCTTTTTGTTTCCTTCTGTTCTCCACCTATCCTGTCGTCAGATCGAGCGAGATGGTCTCCGGCCTGAGGCCGGAAGTTGGTACCCTAGGTATGGAAGCGGGTCGTCGGTCAGCTCGTTAAAAGAGGCGCTGACTGAGGTCGACCGTCAGGATCCTTGGTGAAACCAGCATCGAAACGACCCGGCAAGCCATTCTGGGCTCGAAGTCGCCCGTCTACGCCGCAATTTCGGACTCTGATCATCACCTTAGCAGGTCGGTCTTCGTCTATCTTATTTTACTCTAAGTTCACCAATATATCATGAACGGTGTATTGCATGTGCCGAGAAGATCGTGTCGATGATGCCATTTTCGCGTGCGTATCATTTCTCGCGCAAATAGTGTTGTTTTCCAAATAGCGTCACGGACACTAATTCTGTATTTAGCGCGTCAGACTTGCTTAACTAATTAGTGTCGGTGACACTAAATACCATCAGTAACATATTTTGTCAGTTTAGTACACGGCGCCATTTTAGTGCACGATTCCTCATTAGCCAATCAGAGGCTTAGAAAAGTTACTCCGGCGTGATGATTGGATGGTGATGCTTTGACCAGATTAGTGCACTAGAGTATCAATTTCTGAAAGGCTACATGCTATTTTGGAGGTATCTTGTTTTCATATGTACCGGATAACCGGTGTTATATCCGACAGCCGAATTCCGAAAAGGTTAGGGTTTCAAACACACTGTAACAATAAATAATACACTGCATACTAAAAATACCAGGTAGAAGCTAATTTTAGAGGTCGAAAATCGCGGAATTAGCAAGTTCAGTATTTAATAGCAAGACGGGCGTTTCTCGTACTGATGGAAATCCATAGCTGATTGTTATTGACTTGGCAGTTGAACTACCACTCAGGTCCTTGGTCCATGCACATCGTCGCTGTGAACTTAATGCTAGCTACGCTGATCTGGGTATATGGTAGCCAGGAATGAGTAGCAGCATAATGAGATGTATTCTGACCTAAAGATGCTGCTGCAGAGGGTCCGTACACGTAATTGGTCAATGTGCTGAATCAATTCTGGACATACTCGGTGCAATTTTTGCCTATTCGGATGGCGCCAAATCTAGCTACGATGATTGGAACGAGTGCCATGACGTTTACGACAATGGTGCAGCTCTTTTACGCGCCACACTTGCCGAAAATTTGCCCCACATGGGTGAGCTTTCCGCCGGTAGGTGTAAGATTCTGTATTAATGCTTATGTCTCCTCTCTAAAATGTCTTTAGGTCTACGTCTTGTCGGCTCTAGGATTTTTTTTTCTATCAGTCAATGGATACGCTGGATGTTGTCCATCACGTTCTACCTGGCACAATGGGACGAGTACCACACAGGCTTCATGAGCTGCGGCATTATAACGACGAGCCAAACTCAGAACAAGTACCCTCAGAGGTATCCACACGATCCAAATCGTCATCATCGTTCCAGCCATCTTCACCTGCAGCATCAACTGACATTATCTTCTTGGGAGAGTATATAGAACAACGTTTTAATAAACAACTCGCCTGAAATATTTGCTCTAATTATTTGTGCTACATTGATGCTATAAACGTAGAGATTTAGGCACGGGGAAGACGTGTTTTGCTCTATCATGATCACAACCGATGATGCACAATTGGACAGTTTCCCTGCCTCCTCTTGTTCTTTGCGAAGACGCTCTAAGCCCTTGTTTTCTTGTCCGTCGCACCAGTTGAAGCGTTGACTGCGCTAATGTTACTTGTTCATGCACCTCTTTTAAATAAAGTTTCTCAGTGCTTTTGAGACGTTTCTCCCATCGCGAGACGACAAAACTGCCGCCATTAGCATTTACCTCTTTACTCCTGTTCTCCCTTCACGACGCTGTTGCTCACCTCCTAATTAAATGCCGTTCTTGGGTTTCTGCAAACATCATCACTTTCCATTGCAACATTTCTCGTGCGTCAAAACTCGTCTATGATCTCCAAAGTGGTCGGTTATTCAGTGCTCCCTATCTCGGCCATGCGTTTCTTCGCTTCAAAAACCTCCCGTTAATCATTTTGGCTTGGTCCATTGACCATTTTCTCGTACAATTCGGCCTTCTTGCGTAACATCTCGGCTGATGTTTTGCACCATGCACCGTCGTCGTCTTCGTCTGGAGCTTCTGTAGCTTTTGCTTCTTCATCACGTTGATTACGAGCATCCACTCCACTACTGCGACGATTTTTACTGATTCGTTCCTTTTCTTATTTCTTGCGGCGCTTACTCTTACCTCGTAAACGCGCATATTTGCCAAAAGCCTTGGACCCGACCAAAATATTGTCGTCGTTAGCGGCTACCAAGGCATCTTGTAAGCGGCGCTTTCTCTCCTCTTCCTTTTGAAAAACAGTAGCTTTGAGATCTACGAGAGACTTATTGTCGACCTAGATCTCCGTTGCCTTGGACAGCACAAGCGCTGACTCCATCAAAAACCTGGGGACATGATAGCAAATAGAATATATACAAAAAAATGAATCAGTAGAAGGGGTCAATTCTATTGGTGCAAGGTGGTAGACACTGTGCGTCGCCTCCCTCCGCGTCCATGTGTCCATTAGTTTTAGCTTGTGTGGGACTCAATTTTACACCTATAATTAAAGTGCTGTCGGATATATAACGAGTTTGTACTGTTCGGTTGAGGTAGGATCTTGACTACCAAGAACAAGTAGATCGCACATAAGAAGTTGGAAATGCCAGACCCCGGGGGAACACCCGGGGAAACGGAGGTAGAGACTCTAACACAGAGCCAGAATAGCGCTGTCAGGTCGGAGAGGCAGACACCAGTACAGATTGATGAAATTGTGTTGGAATCACAACAAAGTGGAGAGGCAGAAGAAGACCGTAAGCAGCTGGAGGAGTACGGGAATGAAGAAACAAAACAAGTACATAACGGCGTCAAGGAGGATGTCCCTGAGGGGACCACTTCGGAGCAGGACGATAACGACGGTACACATCAAACAAATGAAGGGAGCCAAGAGGACACAGTGATGGTGGAAAATAATGAGATAGATGAAGTGGAAACTCGAGTCATTACACCTGATTCATTGTCTGAAGTCCTGGCGCAAGCTCTAACCGATGCATCACAAAAGAGACCGCGGCTACAAACATGGCACGATCTCATGCAACAGTTGTTTGAGATGGTTTTCAGCCAAACACTTAAGGAAAAGGATGAGAAGAGGTATTCGGACACGAAACTGCCAAACATCACAATGAAGGAACAGGAAAGATTAATTGATCTGTTTGAGTTAGTTGTCGTACAACAAAAGCAAGACTGGACAATATGGAAACTAAAGGTCCAAGAAGCATGTAAGATTTTTGTTCGGACTAAGCAACCTCTGGAGAATGTCCTGGCGAAACTTATTGGAAAAAAATGATGGAGGTGGCTTCTAAAACTGAGGACGTCCTAACCGGATGGATCCATAAAGTAACTGCGGAGAAGGAAGGCAAACCACAAAGTCTGATGGACAAGGAAGATTTTTTGTTTAACAAGGCGCAATACAAGCAGGAGGAGATTAACTTGCTCTACAAGGTCTGTAAGAAGGAAGAAGCACACGGATTGGATGGGAAAGTACGAACGGGTACAGCCCAAGAGTGGCGCATATTCAAAGGGCTTGCGGAAGGGTCGATCGTGGCACGTTACTTGCCGCCGTTTTTATGGAACATCATGACAAACGCACAAAGGTTAAGGTTAATCCTGACCATTCGAACGCAAGTAGAAGGATGCTTAAGCATGGATATGAGAGGGGAAATGCCGATCAAGGGGGTCTTTCAAAGCACAAAGAGTATCCAAGAGAGCATTGCGATGTCAGCCACTGCAAGGGGCATAACGCAAGGTAAATTGTGGGAAATGTTAGCAAAGGTAAAAGGAATAAGTTACGACTGCTCAAACCATCGACTTAATTTTCATTTTTATACGCGCGAGGCGGCAAGAAAATTCGATAAGGTGGAAGTGCCCTATCGCAAACACATGCATCGCCTAGTCAATGAACATGCACCGGAACATGAAGCTATCGATGACTCAGTGTGGAAACGACAGGGGTATCATTCAAGAGGCATTATTGGCACACAACAAGTCTATACAGTTTTACTTCGGAATGTATCTAGAAACATTGACATTAAATGCCTTTCTAGAGGAGCGGGTGAAAACGCCTTTCCGTCTGCAGGAAATGGATCAGGGGGGACCAATGGCAGCGTCGTCGTTAGATTGGGAACTACGGATTACAGCCGGGGGCTGTCCAAAGGTATTAGAAGGTATCCGCAAAATATTTTGGTGTGGCATAATGTTACTAGTCGAACACACCCTCGACCAGAGGACGACGCCACTGTCTTCGGTGTGGGGAGGTCGGACATCAGATGCGAGAATGTCCGACCTCGGAGAAAACTTTGCGGGAGGAAAATTGTATATGGGTGTCGGTAGAGGAGGTAAATATGATTACGGCACCTCCACCGACCTTCGCCAGCATGGAAGATTTATTCAAGGAAGTCACCAAGGTCTATATAGAACAACAAAAAGGCAAAGAACAAGTATCCACAACGATCAATACCAAAGAGAGTACGTCGGTCACCAAAAACTCACCAGAGAAGGCCTCACGAAGCGAACAACCAGAGGAGGCAGCAGGGGAGATGATAGAAGCAAAAGATCCCCGGAAGGAGCCTAAACAAGAGGAAGTGACAACAACTCCTAATGAGCAAAAGGTAGAGTGGATGGAAGTCCAACACAGAAAGAAAAAATCGACAAAAAAAGCGGAATAGCAATAGGTATGCATGTCAAAAATTCAGGTATAGAAAAAGAGATAGAAATAGAAAGTAGGGAGGAGGGGAGATCAGGGGGGGTGAACATTAAAGAACCCAAAGAGAGAAGAACCGGAACAAGCACTACACAGGAAGATGACAAAGGACAACCTGAGCCGGAACGGGACCCAGAACAGTGGACAGACGACGCAAAGACAGAAAGGAACGAGGTATTACCCAAGGCAGTCATACAATTGAAAGAAAAAGGGGGAACGGCAAAGGACAAACAGATAGAGAACATGGAACTTCAAATTCAAGAAGTGGAGGCGAAGAAGAGTATTAAAAGGCTAGTGGCACAAACAAATAAGAAGTGGGGCCCACTATCCTGGTTTACATGGCAGACTGAAGGAATAGAAGATGCGCGGAAATGGAACCTTCCTGATGCGATGATTATGATGGGACTGCAGTTAGTGCAGACTCCGGCAACAGGAAATTGCCAGGCATACAATGTGGTACAGGCATTGATGAACTCTAACTTAGTAGAAGACATCATGACATTGGAGAAAGGAGCAACGAGTATTAAACAAGGATGCGTAGCAAAAGCAAAAATGGACTTCGGGATAAAGTTCCCGCCTGGGGTTAGAAAACAGACATTACGCAGTCTAGGAAGGGGTTACGACAGAATGTCAGCCCAAACCACAGAACAAGAGTTCCGTAAGTATTTGGAGGCATACAAGGCAAGTGCTTCTGCAGTGAGTACAGTAATAGGAGCAGAAACATGGGGAAGCAATGACACGTTGAGTAGTATAGGTACGTTCCTCCAACGTGACATTTTTGTGATTAGTAGAGATGCAGAGTCAGGGACCCTAGGAGCAATCCATTACGCACCTGAAACGAGGATCTTCAAGAAGAGGAAGTACGCCACATGTGGGGAATTTCCGATTACAATGAGCAGTTGTATTCAACGGGTCACTAATCTGAAGAAACAAGCGGGAACCGACTCGACTAAACTGCCGATTGTACTCCATTTCCAACAAGCACATTATCAGGCATATGTGCATGGGTGGAGACGAGAAGGAGCAGACAAAACCTCATCACAAGACCAAGATGTGGCTATGGAGACACCGACGAATACGACAATGGCATGTTATGATGGACCAGGACGTGGAGAGGAACAGGACAAGGGCATGGACGAGGAGCAAACATCAACAAATGAAGGGACATTAGGACACAGGAGATATCGTCTGTCAGGACGTACGACGAGAGGATTCCGAAATACATCATGTTTTTCGGTGGCAGACTTCTCTAAAATTTACATTTGACCATGTTTTCAGCGAACAAGATAATCAGAAAATCGTGTTTGAGAGCGTGGATCTCCCTGTTGATCAAGGTAAATCGCTAGTGCAGATTGAAATACAAGCAACAGACTGGTGTAATGTTGCTGCTTCTCGTAGATATTATGGATGGGTACAATGCAACCATTTTCGCCTACGGTCAGATATCATCAGGCAAGACCTATACGATGGAAGGAGAAAATATTGATCATCCTGAGCAACGGGGCATCATCCCTTGCACCGCGACAGAGATTTTTAATAACGTCTTGAATACCGATGAAATTAAGGATTTTTGTGAAAGTTAGCTACATTGAGATTTACATGGAACGTATTCGCGATTTGTTCGATCCGTACAAATCTAAAGTGGATCTTCATGTTCGTGAGGACACCCAGCGTGGCATTTTTGTCGAAGGTATGACAGAAATGTGCGTGACGAGTGACGAGGAACTCTTGGGGGCAATGCGCGCAGGAGCCGCCAATCGTGCCGTGGCGGCGACGGGAATGAATGAAGGGAGTTCACGCAATCATAGTGCCTTTATGGTGACGCTATTTCAGCGTAATCTTAAAAGCCAGGCCACAAAAGCTGGTAAGTTGAATCTCGTGGATCTTGCCGATTCAGAAATGGTGCCAAAGACCGTATCCACAGGTCGGAAGCTTGAGGAAGCCAAGTCCATTACCAAGTCTTTGTCTGCGTTGGGCATTGTCATTAATTCGCTCACAGACGCACACATTACTCACGTGCCGTACAGTAAACTTACTCAAGTGTTGCAAGAATTGATCGGTTTGAACTCCCGCACCGCTTTAATCATTAACGTGTCCCCAAACATCTTCAATAGCTCCGAAACCATTTCAACGCTGCGATTCGGGATGCGTGCTAAGTCGAAAAAAACAAGGCAGTCGTGAACGAACAGCGCAGCGTGGCTGAGTATGAAGTGTTACTTGCTGCGGCTCAGAAAAATATCGCAAAGCAACAGCCGTACATTATCGCACATGAAGCTCGACGAGGTGGCATGCTGGACAACAACTCCACTCAATTTTCTAATTCTTTATTCCTTCAAAACTTATTTTAAGCTTTTTCATCGTTTTTTAAGGGTTATGAAAATTCAGAAGACATTTCGCTTTGTTGCGCTCGGGGTTCTTCATGTACGCCTGCCCCAATTCAACGCATCTATTCCAGCCCCTGGATGTTGCTGTGTTCAAGCCATTAAAGAGCATGGTTAAGGCAGCCTTGCAGGCAAAATTGCTTTCCAGTGCGGATGGAAACGTTACCAAGAAGGGGCTATTGATATTACATGTCGTGCTTATCGTTCTGCGCTCATTGAGTGCCCATAAAACGCAGTAAACGGCTTCATGGCTACTGGTATCATCTACACACCATCGCTGGTGAACATGCAATGTCGCCTACGAGTGTTTAAAAATGGTGGTACCAAAGGTACAACGGGTCAGGTGGCTGAAGAGAAAGAAGGAAATCCAAGACGCCGTGAGGAACGGCATTCTTCTACTACCTCGTGCACCTCAAGTCCAAGGTAAAAGGCAACGCGTCACTGTTGACATTGTAGATCGTCATATAACGAAGGAAATGATGTTAAGCGTGGACGAGTAAGTAAAAAAATGTTCGTGCACTAAACTGGTCAGTGCTACATTGGATTACCAAGATTTTGCATACAGATGTGCTGGCACACAACTGCAGTTTCTCTTTAGATACCGGTATACAGAAAAATGTGCTAAACTAGCAAATTACTTAAGTACGTTTCGCGCTCCTACAAGGTACCATGTACCAGTTACAGTGTACCCAGATTCTATTAAATAAGAACGCCCCTAGGGGCGTTCTTATTAGACTAAAATTTTTGCGGCGG
>MIQA02010653.1:13045-25465 GCA_001887855.2 Sclerospora graminicola | reverse complement strand
CCGGATCGGATCATGACTCGGATGGACGGAGTACCCCCTCCGATAGTCAGTCGTCTGGGACCCCCGTGGCTGTTCGCGTCTCAGGAAGATTTTCTGAGAGCGACTACACCACAATGGTGCGCGTGCCCGGATCTCTTGGTGACCCTGGATATCACCGCGAGTCCCTAGCGGGCGAAAGACCTAAACCTGTCAAATTTGTTGACGATGTTGTGTCGGGTGCATTGGGGGAAGGCATATCGCCCCCAATGCTGCTGAAGATGGAAGGATGCGATGGTCGCCTCGGATTGGGGGAGTTCGAGGTTGACATTAAAGAAGAAGTTACTCCCCTAGAGGCTCCGCCGGGGGCGGATTACGGTACTACTTACGAGTGCCGGCCGCTACACGGATGGAGCCGGATCGGACTATGGTGCAAGTCGCCATAGTCCGAGGAAGGATCATGGTTCCGACCATGATCCTAACGAACGAATGCATATTTTGGATATAAAAGAAAAGATAAAGGAAGAAAAAGCGGAAGTCGGATACGACCGGAGTGGGAAGCCGGCCGGATCGGGACCAAGTCGCGATCTGGCCCCCCTACCCCTAAAGAAACCGGATTGGCAGGAATTGGACTATTCGACTTACAAAGGCAAACCGCGATTCGAAGAGGAAGAAGAGAAGCAGGACGGCCTATCGACGGATATCGACTTGGAGCGTGCTTTCCATCTTCACGAGTTGGGGCAATTCTTGCGGACGGATAAGGTACTAAAAATAACACGGCCGAAGATCATAGGCGGATTGAAAGGTCCCGTCTCTCCCCCAACTCTCTCAGACGGCCACGTGTCCCTCATTAGAGGACTATTCGACCAACTCAAACAAGCCGGCATCAACACCGGCGTGTTTGATCCGAACGAGTTGTTTGATCTGAAGATGGACAAGTTGAAGGAGGCGTCCAGCGCCCTGCACGACCACTTGGTACCGCTAGTGGGTTGCTCGCCGCCGTCGAAAAAGATGACAGCTACGACTGGAGTGGCGCCGTCCACGCCGCCGGCGACAAGCAAACCAGCCGGTATACACTCAGGCTCTTCGCAGTACGAGTCTGCCCCTTCGGAGGCGGACTCATCTGATTCATCGGTGGGTATCACCCGCATGACGCTTGGCCCAAGGGGAGCAGCGCGTGTGGCGACAGCCATGAGACTTGGAGGACGTGAGGATCCGGGTACGCCCGAGCGGAAGAACGCCGGCCAGTACAGCGTACAGGCCTGGCGGACAGCGGCGGCGGATCCAGAACCAAAGGAGGAAGACGAAGACGCGGACGGGCGAATTAAGAAGGAACGCCAATCTGGCAGCCCGGCTCGCCCCTCAAGCCCCTCAAGTCGCCCCTCAAGTCGCCCCTCAAGTCGCTCCTCAGGTGCCGGATCACTTGCAAAACATGTTCTCGGCGATGATGGAGCGATACTTGGAAGAGCAACGTCGGCTGAGCGCCAGCCGCGGCAGTCCGAAGTCACCGGACCAGCCCGCTCGTCGTGGGACACAGGCCCCCGAACCAGTCCAGTACTATGCGAGGGAGCCGAGTGATGAAGATATGGAGTCGGTGCAGTCCAAGCAAAGTGAACCCCATGCCGCCCCGCCGAGCCGTCAGACAGGTCGCCGGACCGGACGTCGGCCAACGAACAGGAAGCTGTCTCTCAGCGACGTGGATATGGAATCCGTCAGGTCGGCCAAGTACCATTACGATCCGGATGACCTGGATCTGGGGATGTCCCGCCGAGCCCATATGGCCTCGGCCCAAGCGTTTGACGCGGATTCGGGAGCGATCACGAGGGTGCGAATGTCGGCCACGTCCGAGCTGAAAGACTTCACCGGACGCGACGCGGACGAGGACCAGGCCCGAGGATGGTTGAGCAAGACGAAGTCGGCATTTCTCAGAGACCGGACGTCGGACTATGAGAAATGCCTGATCTTCGGGGATTTGATGAAGGGACCAGCGAAACACTGGATCCAACAGCTCAGCCGGGAAACCCGAGGAAATTGGAGGGGATTGGCCGGTGCGTTCGAGGAGCAATACTGCGGAGCTGGAATGTCAGCGGCGCGACAATATTTCCACTCCAAGAAGCGACCGGATGAGACCCCCCTGGAGTATCTCCATCGTTTGAATGTCGCTGGCATGAGAGCTGATATTCCCGTTAAAGAAGATACCAGCCGGTCGGAAGCTGCCCGCGAACACGTGGAACTTTTCATCAGCACGTTGGACGATCGGGAGCTGGCAAACCAGCTGGCGTTAATGCGGGTGAAGAATACGACGGAGCTGGAAGTGACGTTGCGCACGTACCTAAGGGCGAAGAAGCAAGGCCCCAAGGCAGCAGTTGGAACCGGCCGTTTCAAGTCCCGATTTAACGCGGATCAAGGAGGCCGGCCGCCATCTACCAGGACGGCCCGAGCCGTCCGCATGGTCGCCCGAGAGTCAGACGCGACCAGCTCGGAAGAGGAGTATCAGCGATCTGGGGGCGAGTCTGAGGAGGAACAGTATCGGTACCTTTTCTCGGCAGAAGCCAGTCAGCCGTCCAGGCTGCCAGCTGATTCCGGTCAGTCGAAGAGTTTTCCGGCTCGAGCTGACCAGGATTACCCTAAGCGCAAGTGCACCCACTGTGGGTCCATCAAGCATGACGACCGGAGCTGCTGGAAGCGGCTGACGTGCAAGAAGTGCGAGAGGAAGGGACACCCGGCGGAACACTGTCTGTTCACGTGTAAGGCTTGCGGGGAGGTGCATGAGGCGGGACTGTGCCCAATGGAAGAATTCTACAACCTGTTGAAGAAGTGGTACGTCCCGACCAAGCATTCTGGAATGTTGCCGCCCGGAGTGGAAAAGATGTTAAACTAGATCGCTCGCCAGGTTGGAATCTGGTTCGAGCCGAGCGGTCTAGTGTTAGTATCTATGCATATGTCGGTAAAGAGGATAATCAAGAAGCAAAGCAAAGGATAACCGACAATACATGTAAGTTTGACGATTACGTCACCCGGTCCCCGGCCGGTACGGCCGACCCCTTCCTGGTGAGCAGTATACGGACGGATGAGTATTCCCGGTCTGAAGTGCGAATGGAATTGAACTTGTTACCTGGCGAGTCGCGAGGTTATTGGAAGTATCACTCGCCGGGTAAATGGTTCAAGCAGGCCAAGGCGGATGGAAAAATCAATAACCAGAAAGCTACCATGTTGTTCGATTCTGGCGCAGAAGTGTCTATCGTAGACATCACCTTTGCTCGTAAGGTGGGGTGTGAGATAGACGAGACGAAGCGGCAGGAATGTATAGGCATTGGAGAGAGTTCGTACATGACCCAAGGAAGGACAAGAGTCAAGATTACGTTAGCTGGGTCGTTGGTATATTACTTTACCGCCTGGGTAGGCAAGTTGGCCGGGCAGGATGCAATTTTGGGCATGGATTTTATGGTCCCGGCCGGTATACGGCTGGACTTATCGCATGGAACATTGACGTTGCCGGACGAGGTACAGATCCAGCTGGCCGGCCGGCGGCCCTTATATGGCGCCTACGTCCAGTTCCTCAAGCTAGGTCAGTTTGTAACGGTGCCAGTGGGAAAGGCGGTGGAAGTAATGTTACGGCCGCACGACCGACGGAGTAAGTTATGGCTGACAAGGGGCGAGTGCTGGGTACCATCTGTGGTTAAAGGGAGTGGTCATCTCAACTTCATAAGCGTGACCAACATCTCTGAAAAACCCCTCACCTTGCATGAAGATGTGATTATTGGAATGTGGCTGGCCGAGGATAAAGTGCCCCGCCGGCCGGGCTATGTCACTATTGGCTCAAGACGCTATATCGAGTGGCAAAACCTGGCTTTTCAGGCAACCACCGATCTGGTCAGCGAAGAGGAAGAAGTAGAAGAGGACCAGACTCCGATGGTGGATAAACCCGAGTACCGGACCCCTTCTAAAATATTGACGCGGAGCCGGCCGTCGCCGGATCCGGCCGAATGTATTGATCGAAGCTACGCCCCGATCGCGGAACTGGTTTTGCCCACTCGGAGGGAGACGGACGAACGACAGAGTCGGGAGAAAGGACCAAGCAGAGTTGCATATACGGTCAGCCCCGATGACGGTTGTGACGACCGAAGTGAAAGCGGATCGGCCCAGCCGGCCGAGCAGAATTCGGAAATAGCCGAAGGCGGATCGGCCCAGCCGGCCGAGCATCCGAAGCGGCCGAAGCCGATCAAGTCTGCATTCATGAAGGGGGCGAACTATATGTTGAAGGCATGGAAGAACAGATGGCGGTGCTACCTGAGGTGACCCCCTGCCCCCCAGCAGTCACTATCGACGATCTACAAGTGGGAGACCCGGATGTGAACACCCCGGAGGAGATCAGCAGATTGAAGGATATTATATGGAAAAGACGACATCTGTTGATCGGACCAGGGAACGCACTTCCTCCGGCCGCCCATGGGGCGGTTTGTGATATCGATGTGGGAGGTGCCAAGCCGGTAGCACAGAGATGCCGAAGAGTCGCCCCCCAATATCGGGAAAAGCTGTCAGAGCTTATCAAGGGTTTGCTGGCCACCAAGATAATTCAGCCGTCCACCTCGCCATGGGCTTCGCCCATTGTAATTATTATTAAGAAGAATGGGGTGGATATAAGGTTGTGCATCGATTACCGGCTGGTGAACCGGCTGACTAAGCTGATGATTTATCCGATGCCGCTGATAAACGACCTGCTGGAGGACCTGGATAAAGTTTTGTGGTATTGCTCACTGGACATGGCCAGTGGATTCTGGGTGGTCTCTATGACCGATCGTGCACGGGAGATCTCTGCATTCGTGACGCCTTTCGGGTTGTTCGAGTGGAACCGGATGCCGTTCGGTCTGAAGAATGCTCCGCAGATTTATCAACGGTTGATAGATAACGCGCTGTACGGACACTTCAAGATCAAGGCGGATCAAGATCCGGCTCTGGTCGGGGATGTGTTCGCCGAAGGTGACCCGGACCCCGACCCAAAACCTTCAGTTTTGGGGCGGCGGTCTTACATTGATGACATTCTCGTTACGGCAACTACCTGGGATTTATTGTGTGACAAAGTGGAGAAGCTGATGATTACGTGTGAAAAGTGGAATCTTTCGATTAGTGTGGTTAAGAGTTTCTGGGGAAAGACTAAGGTGACCTATCTGGGTCATCAAGTGTCGATTGCCGGATTGGAGGCTAACCCGAAGGATTTGGAGTCCTTGAGTAATCTGCCTTTCCCGCGATCCCTAAAGGCTATGCAATCCTTTTTGGGGAGCCTGAATTATTACAGTCGGTTCATCGAGGATTTTGCAGTCTATGCGGCGGTCTTGTATGAGTTGCGGGAGGTGGATTACCATAAGCTGAGAGAGCAGGATAGGCAAGCGGAGACGCAAGCCGGGCCGGCAATTTCAGCCAATGAGGAAGCGCCCTTTTCGGTTATTTCAGCCAATGGGGAAGCGCCCTTTTCGGGTATTTCAGCCAATGGGGAAGCGCCCTTGTCTGCCCAGACAAGCGACCGGCCGCCGAACCCCGACGCGGCCGGCCCGGACGATCACATGACCCGAGCGATGGTGGCTTTTGGCATGTTAAAGGCGAAGATGGCGACCACACCGGTCCTGAAACATTTCGATGTTAATAAGACTCCGGTGGTCATCATCTACGCTAACAAGTGGGCCATCTCGGCCGCTCTCGTGCAAGATCATGATGGAGTGTACTGTCCCGTGACCTTCACCAGCCGGACCCTGAAAGTTAATGAAGTTAATTACGGATTGGTGGATAAAGAAGTTCTGGCTCTATTACGGATCTTAGATGTGTGTTATACGATGCTGGTGTCTCGGCCTATCAAAGTACTCTCCAGACGGTCGACCCTATCATGGCTCTTGACGGCGAACGGGATTGACGGTCGGCTGGGGAGATGGGCGGCTCTGTTGTCTCAGTGGTCCCTCGAAGTTATTAAGTGTACTAAAGGGGAAGAGGAAATACTGGGCACACTGGCTGCCAGCATTACCCCCAGGGCAGAAGTGGAGGAAGCACTGATAGCGATCGCACCTCGGAAGCAGCCTCGACAAACTATCGTATTGCCGCCGCCAACAGTGGGACCCACGGAGGAACTAATGGTTTTGAGTTTCGATGGGTCGGCGAGTGTAAAGAAAGGGGTCGGAGCCTATAGTGCCATTTTGTGGAAGCTGCCCGAATGGAAGGCGATCGCGGCCGCCTCGGATTTCACGCCTGGCATCACGGTGAACGAAGCGGAGTATAGGGGATTATTGTTGTCCCTAGATCTGTTAGCTGGCCGGACACAGGGGCGGATCATCATATGCGGTGATTCCAACCTAGTGATCCGGCAAATCACCGGAGAGATAGATTGCAAGGCGCCGCGGCTGAGACTGTTAAATGATCGAGTTATGTCCGCCCTGCGGAGATGGCCGGAACACGAATTGCTGCACGTCAAACGAGACTGGAATAAGAGCGCGGATCACTTGGCTACGCTGGCCATGCGCGACAACGTGGGGGTAACGGTTTCCGATCCGGCTCTGTTATCAGACCTGACGGAGATCAACCGGTTGCCCGAGATCATCCATCCAGCCAACACGGAGGAGACAATCCGGGTGAACGCCGTTACCCGATCGCAGAAGCGTCGTTCTTCAGCCGATGGCCCATTATCCCCAGAAACAATGACCGAGGGGATAGTTCAACAGTTGCGAGCAGAGCGGATTCTCCAAGCGCAGAACGAGGAAGCGTGGATAGTGGATCTCAAGGCGTACCTTAACGGAGAAGTGAATAAACTGACCGCCGAACAAGCTAAGGAATGTTTCAAGTTGGCCCCGGATTACGAAGTGGACGAAAACGGGCTACTGTTCTTCTACCGAGACGCCGACCAGCCGGAGATCGAGAGAGATAGATCAGCTCGGCTAGTCATACCCGCTACTCTACAGCCGGATATTCTCCATCACTACCATGTGAGCTTGGAGGGGGGGCATCAGGGCATCGGCCGGACATATCACAAGGTCAAGACACATTTCCACTGGCGAGGGCTTTACCGTAGCGTTCAGGCCTACGTGGGGAGCTGTCCAGATTGCGAAACCGGGAAAGGCCGGCCGACCATCAGAGGGCGGTCGCCTGGAAACATACAGGCCACTTATCCTTTTCAAGTTATCGCGATGGACCATATCCCGTCCTTACCCAAATCTCGAAATGGGTATACAGAGCTGCTGATCTGGACGGATTTGTTTACCGGGCTGGTTATAGCAAAGGCCAGTTCCACCCGTACCGCCCAACAGGTTGCGCAAAGTTACGAAGAATGTGTGTTCAGGCGTTTCGGGGCGAGCGAGGTCATCCGGCACGATAGGGAGCCCGGATTTATGGCAGACGTATTCCGAGCTTTCAATAAGATCCTAGGACAGAAGCAGAGCGCCACTATGGCTTACCGCCCGCAGGCGAATGGAAAGGCCGAAAGGATGGTTCAGACCCTAACCAGAGCCCTCAAGATGTATGTGGTGGAGGCGGATCAATGCGACTGGGATGAATATGCCGAGAGACTGGTTTTCGCTCTCAACTCGTCGTACGACCGGGTAAGGGGCGACACCCCTTTTTATCTGGCTTACGGATGGGATCCCCGATCCACTTTGGAAGCCGCCATACCAATAGGGTGCACCAGAAGCCGGGACAGAGACGCTCGCCGCTGGAGGATGGGAGTGCAGCGCCACTACTCACTGGCGAGGGAACAAGTAAACGAACGTCTCCGACAAGCAATCAAGGATCGCGCCGACCAAAACAACGACCGCGCCGGAGAACACGGCATCGAGCCCGGCTCCCGGGTGTGGCTGTATCTGGATCGGGTCAAGGAAGGCTATGCACGGAAGCTGGCGCATATGTGGCATGGCCCCTTCCGAGTGGCAGAACTGGTCGGGGATCATGCAGTTAAGCTGGTCACGGCCGGTACGGAATACAGCGTTTTCCCGATAGTACATGTCTCCAAGTTGAAGTTGGCGAAGCACTTCCCGGACCGCCCGAATATACGCCTTGCGGGGGAAAGCGACCGGTTAGATTTCGATGAAGCTCTGCTGCCGGAGGACAGTTGGGACAAGCCGTTAGACCCGGACGAGTACGAGGTAGAAGAAATTTTGGACGTCCGGAACGGACGGAAAACCCGGTTTGGGCGGATTCACAGGGAGTTTCTCGTGCAGTGGAAAAATTGCGAGGAGCAGTCGTGGGTGGACGAGCTAGACTTAAATTGCGGAGCTTTAATGAGAGAGTTCGACCGCCGGCGGACTAGCCGGAATCGCTTCGGGGTTATGCAGACCCACGAAGAAGGTGGGACAGAGAACTAGTCCGCCCGGCCCCAGGGCAACAGGCACGGCCGGACCAGATAACACCACTCAGCCGAGTAATCGGTGGATGGAGCTAGTCGGGTCCGATCGGCCTTTTTCGGAGTTATCTTCGAATCAGTATGGTGCCGGATGGAATGGTTTTCCGGAGTTGTCTTCGATTCAGTATGGTGCCGGATGGAGTGGTTTTCCGGAGTTGTCTTCGAATCAGTATGGTGCCGGATGGAGTGGTTTTCCGGAGTTGTCTTCGATTCAGTATGGTGCCGGATGGGAGAAGTCAGACGAAGAAGATGAGCAAGCGGTTACTTACGTAAAAAATGGAAAGAAAAGTGTATTATCGAGGTTAACAGCCAGTAACGAATAAAAAAGACGATGTATGCAAGGCTAGCCTCGTGGGACACCCTTGACGAAGCTCAGCGAAACTTGTTCCGGAGTCGGGGTACGCGGAGGCCAGGGTGACGATCGGGATCCTGCCGAAACTGGTTGCGCCACGGATCTTGTTGGTCGAGCGCATCGAGCGAAGCTTGGAGAGTGGGAACCTGACACTTACCCAAACCTGGATACCAAGTCCCGCCTTCGGCCGAGATCCCGCTCTTCTCCACGCGGCGGTTGGCCAGATGTAGCATGATCGGGTGGAGGAAAATGTCCAAGTCGCAGTGGCCGCGTTGGATTCCATCGACCACGAAGTTGCAGACCTTAGCCCAGCCCTCAGTCGCGCGGTTGCGACGGTTCTTGCGGTCGGTCCGGTACTTGGCTAGCTCGGGAGATTCGCGCCCGGCGGCAACGGAAATGCAAAGGTGATGAGTCGACTCCCAGATGGATTGTCCATGCCGGGAGAGGTACTCCTTGCAGACTTTCCGCAATTCCGCGAACCAGCCGGCATGGGGCAGGCCGATGTCCGGCATCTCTGTCGCCAGTATGGCCCAAGGTTCCTGGGACAAAATTGCGTTCAGCGACCCGATCGCCACTAGCTTGGCATTCCAGTCCTCGGCCTTGGGCACAGCGAGGGCCGGTGGGAATATCCACAGCGGCGGACGAGTCAACGACTTGGTGACCAAGGCACCAGTGAGGTCCTGGATACGCAGGCCTTCCAACTGCGCCTTTGACCAAGGGACCGCCGCGGCCAGTTCGAGGGCCGTCATGACCTTCCGGCGGGGAATCCACAACGGAGGAGACTCCTCTGAGGATTCCTTGGACTCGTTCTCGTCGAAGGCGAAGGGGTCCGGGGAAGGCAATTCCTCGAGGTCCTCAGTGGTAGCCTCGTCAGAATCCAGCCCCGATAGGCCAGACGCTTCTTCTCCATCAGGAGAGGCGGTGGACGGACCTTGGGGATCATGAGGGGAGACGCTAAGGAGAGCCGGAGTAGTCGGAGCCTTCGACGAAGATCTGGCAGCGCGAGGACGACGGGGGGACTTTCCCGAAGCCGGTGGAGCCGGGATCGAAGTGGGTCTAGGACTCGGCCCGCTCTCCCCATGGACTAGGGCCGCGCTCACCGGCGCGGCGGACCGTTTGGGCCGTTTGGCTGCCACGGGGCCTTGAAGCGACGCAACCCGACTGGATCGACGCTTGCCTTTGTGCCCAGGCGGATCTTCAGTGGACAAGGGAGAAGCCGCCTGCTGGTTGACTGGCGCTGGCGGCGGGTTAGGGTCCTGGGAAGTATTCCAAATCCGTAGGCGAGAAACTTTTCCCGTATCACCGGTCGCTGGTCCGGGGGCGGGAATTCCCGCGTCAGATGTCTGGACGGCCGCGGCGGAATTAGCAGCTGACGGAAGAAGGGGCGTGGCGGAAGCGGCCTGACCAGGGTCTCGCGGACAAGCCAAGTCAAGGAGGTGCCTGATAGCCTCCCGGATGGGGGCAGGACCCTTCATGAGACCTCTCACCCGGGACGCCGAAGCTGCTAGACGAGCCCGATCTTCCTTGAGAGAAGACAAGCAATCCGCACGCTCCTCCGCAAGCTGAGTGAACGCCTCCCGGGCTTCACTCACACCCGATTGGGTTTCAGCGTATGCGGCCTCAAGCTCCCGGATTCGGCGCTGAAGGTCGGGCGATGCATCGGCCGACTGATATAGCGCCTTCTGGTACTTGGTCAGCTTCTTGGCAAGACGGATCCGGCGAAACTCCAAATTGCCCAGTTTCTGCTGCGCACCTTCCAACCGTTTGGAGAGCTTGATATAGCTGTCGTAGCGCGTCGTCAACTCACGCGCGGTCTGGAAAGACTCGATCATCAAGACACGGAGGTTCGTGACGTTTTGGTCTAAGAGCATACACGGAGTGAATGAGTGGGGAGGCGAACCAGAACAGGCGGAAGATACTTACTTTGGATTTTCAAGGCAGCTATGACTTTCTGGTTTTGGACACGCTGTGAGTCCGACTGTTTTCGGAGGCGATCTCTCGCTTGGAGAAGGTCGGCGTTCTCACTTTCCAGCTGGCCAATTCGGTCGCGAGACTGAAAAGTCGCCAGGACTTCCCGGACCCGGGATTCGTCTGCTTGCTGGCTAGCCAGCCGGGCGGTCGCAGCCAACTCGGTGTTCGCTTGCTCTAGGCTGGCTACGTGAGCGGTCAACGCAGCGACTTGAGCTTGCAGAGCGGCCAGGTCAGGTTGCCCGGGGCGATGCTCTGGGCCGGCCTGATGAGCATCCGGTCCTACGGCCGATAGCTGGGTATTGACCGGGGAGTGGCCCGGCACAGGAGCAATGGGGGCGTTGTTACGTTCAGACATAGAGGCGTTGAAAATCGAAGTGTGGGGAATGTGATGAGCGCGTGCCTCAACCGTTGTGCGGCTGCGACAAGGCTCAGGGGCGGCTGTGGTGAAGTGCTCCAGAAGTTAACGGACTAATGATGATGGATGCCCGCACCGGATTGGCTGAAATGTTACCCTAAGCCGGATGCCCAGACCGGCCAGGAATAAGATGCAATTTGGGACTGCCAGGCACCCTTGTAGGCGGTCGGGCGGTGCCTGGCTGGAAATCAAGTCGGCGGACCTGACAAGGGGCGAGGATAGTCGGATAAGCGGGCTGAGCAGACGGAAGGACTATGGAGGTTGGACGGCCGAGGCGCGGATGGCGAACGGCCACGATGGCGGACTGTTCGTAAGGATGGAGAGAAGGGAGCCTGAGAGAAGAGTATTGTTCTAGTGGAAGGAGTATGCACCGGGATCGTAGGAGAGACTGCCAAGGGATTGCTAGCGTCAGCGGCCGAGAGGCGCGGATGGGTGGCTATCCGGCCGAGCCGGCCGGGTACAATGTACCATTCGGACTGGTACCATATGGGTTCGGTGTACCGGCCGTACCGGTACACAGAGTCGGAGTTAGCCGGGTTGCGTTGGGTAAGGTACATGACTGGTCAGACGTGTTATTTGAGGTAGGTTACACAAAGGGAGTATTGGACATAGGATAAATCAGTATACGTTTCGCTTTCTTAGACACAAGTCGCTTTTATTGGTTCACGGCAGAGGGCTAACAAGGTCCCCTCTTGCTGTTATTGGTTTGCCCGGGGAAGGTTAAGTTAACCCACCGGAAGTCCCCTGACCGGGAGTCGCGGCGACTTCGTATACTCACCTCAAGTCGCCCGTGTTTTGAACACGGTATTAAGTATTGGGAAGTGGTGACATTTGGCCTTCTGTGGATACACATTTGGATTCGCCCTTCATTGTTATTGGTTTAGCTGGCCGATCGATTATTCTCGGTCCAGCCGGTACTATACAAACTTCAAGTGTCCTATTGGTTTAGCTGGCCGATCGACTATTCTCGGCCCAGCCGGCACTATACAAAGTTCAAGTATATTACCCAACGAGCTCCCCGGTGACGATTTCCGCCCAGGAGCTACCCCTAGTCCTACACTTCATCTCCCTATTGGACGGATTTACACTTTTCGCCCTAGGGTCCATCAAGAGAGCTAACCACCCAGTACTGACGGGTACACAAGGTGAGCTTTTAACATGCAACATTCGAGCAGTCGCGATCAAGCGGATGGAAGCGACCGATCCAGCCGGCCTCAAGCCGGATCGGATCATGACTCGGATGGACGGAGTACCCCCTCCGGTAGTCAGTCGTCTGGGACCCCCGTGGGTGTTCGCGTCTCAGGAAGATTTTCTGAGAGCGACTACACCACA
>MIQA02010653.1:0-12769 GCA_001887855.2 Sclerospora graminicola | reverse complement strand
ACTAGCCATCACCATATAGCTCACCCATTTCGATACTAGTCTAGACTGTTCAAAGGACTCTAAGTTAATCCAAAAATCAATATCAAGACACTTTATATCTGGCATATCAACCACCGAGGAAAAAAGTCAATTGGTAAGTCCAAACGTTCGCTTGATGGGGCAACAAGTAATAGCATATACGGTTGAGTGAATGCGACCACAACCTTAAAGAAGTTGCGTGTATGGAACTTCGTGTTCCGTACGAAGTGGCTTTTAGCCCTCTAGAGGTGGAACTTACAAGTCCAATTACCAGCATCAACCCTTTGATGCCGATACCTATGACGACCGTGAAGCCGTCCTGAATCATCCATTTGATTCGAGTAGCGTCGGTACTTCCTCGATTTATTCTTTCAGGGTCGATACTATACGAGCCGGAAAGCTTCGCGAAAGAACTTTGCGCAATTTTGCGGTGACTCACACCAATTTGTGTCACCTAACCTCAGGTAGTATTTGCGTCATATCTCATTTTTGCAACATTAACAACTCAACTTGTCATGGCGGATCCGCTAGCGGCAGGCACCCGGAGCACAAGTAACTTGGTCGTATCATCCCCATGTGTACTGTCCGAGCGCAATTATTATCCTGTGAATCTAGCAGTGGATCTCACTCAACTGCGAGTGCGTTACGCTGCCGTAGTAATGTCATTGAACCCCGACTTCAAGTCGAGGTTTTTTGGCTAAATTTTAGCATAACTGGTGTTGTTACGACGAGTTCAGGCCTTAACAAAACTACTTTGTCTGTTGTGCAGTCTGATGCATTGCGCAAGTATATGACAGCTCATGGAATTTCAGCAGTGCCGGGATGCTCAAGAGAGCAATTGGCAGTCACCGTTGCCAGGTAAGTTGCCCTAGCGCGCGTGCGACGTGCGTTCGCGTTCTAAGTTGCTGTTGTATTGATTGAACGAACATAGACACTTTAATGAGGAATGCAAGAAGGCAGATGAAAGCTCCAGCATCGCGTCCTTCGTCACTTTCGTGCGTGGCTTGGAGGTCTATAGATTGTTTGCATTTACCTAATGATTCAACATGTTGGTGTTCTTACTCGGCAGCTCTCCAGGTCAAGTGACACGATTCAAAGTGCAGATCCCCATCCACCTCGACCAATCTTTCAGTTGAAGCACAGAAAGCAGAACCATGATGACGACAAAGAGAACTCGATGACTAGCCACAATAGTGAAGATACCGAAGCTATATTGGAAGACGCTGGTGGTTTGGACGACTGCCAAGCAAATCGCGCCAAGTTAGAAGACGTTGAGCGTCCCTTTGTGGTCAAAAGGCGACGTGCAGTGAACCCAAACAATAAATATCGAGACCGCGGGCGTGTAGAGGCCGATGACGGTAGAAAAACGTATAAAAAGAAGCGAAAGGGACGGCGCTATTGCATTTGCAAGGGCGGCAGTTTTGGCAATATGATTGCATGTGACAATAAAACATGTCAGGACCGATCAAATTGGTACCACATGAGCTGTGTGGATCTCGACCCGGTTGACGACCCTCCTGAGACGTGGCACTGTCCAGCGTGTCAGGAACTCGAGTCAGCAAACGTCCCGGAGAACCGTACGGAGTAAAAGACATGTTGGGCTCGAGTTTTTTTTTAAATTTGCACTTTTGGATTGACAGTTTCCTTATTTTCTAAATTCAGAATATCGGAAACCTGTGGCGAGCGTCACGTATGGAGATATGATTTCGCATGCGTTGACTGTTTTGCCCGAAGGCAAAGTACGTGGCCGGCCAACTCGTAGATGTAGCGATTTCTTCACTGGTCGCGCTGCCTGACGATTCATTCGCATGCAATGGGCATCGCCACTCTGCTGTCCTAGGGTTCTTTTAAGGAGATTTGCGACTTTGTTGAGACCGAGTATGAAAGTCAACTCAATTGGAAATTAGAAAGGTGAGAATTTCGAGGCACGAAAAAAAGCACTTTTTTTCAGTGGGTCAAGTGGAATTAACGTCTTCGTGCGCAGTGATCAACGCAAGTCACCCGTGTGGAAATCTTCGGTGCGCAAGATTCTTTTCTCGAACGTCCGCTTTCGAAAACATCCCCAAGGGAAAGGCATGTTTTGCTTGGCTGCGTAGGCAAACGCTTGTTTGTCCGTCAGGTCGCACGCCTTCTCACTTATGTGCACGTACACTACATTAAGTACAATTTGAAACAATATAATACATGACAGCCCCTCGAAATGCATCTAAGCAACGACATGTGCAATGTATTCCACTCCGCATTATTATTGTGAGATCAACAACAAAGCGCGCTGGTAGCAAAACGAGACACATTTAAACGACATCCTCCACTTCCTAGCACCAACCTAAAGGATGTCCCCTTCTCTCTGTTTTCCTTCTCTCTGTTTCTCTCTCTTTGCTCCACTTGGGGCCACGGTTGAGACAGCAATCTACTTATCGTTGGGATCAAGGTCGGGCAAGTCTTCATCATCGCTGTCACTACCATCGCCCATCATACCGGCAGCATTTTGCGCTGCCATCATCTGGTTAATGTCAAACCCCCCGCCGCCATTCAGTGCGCTCATGTCAAAGCCGCTCTGTTCCTCGTCTTCGTCTTCGTCCACAAATTTACTCCAGTCCACCTTGACATTCGTCTTTTCTAACGACTTGTCCGCCAACAAACGTGGCCAAAACTCTTCGTCCTGGTTTTTCTTAACGATGTGGAAGTGGAGATTGCGGTCCGTCTTGGCCCAGATACTGTCTTTGGACTCGGCATCCACTTCCTTGAAAAAGTCTAGTGACACTTCATATGCCTGATCGTGACTTGTACCCCTACAACAAGTGACATCAATTGACATTTCATTTATCTTGTCCATCAGGCGACATCCAAATTTACAGTCCACCTACTTGAACGTGAGATTCTTGCTGCTAAGCGTCACCTTCTCGTCCTTCACATCCGGTAAGTCTATCGTAACATACAGCGCCTCTTTTCGCTGCGCCCACTTGACAGGCGCCCACAATGCTCGTTTCGTCTCTGACATTTTATTGGCAATGATCGTTACTAAGAAGCTTCGGGACTGGGATTCGAGAACGTCTGGCCTGAACGATCCAGGGGATTATGCAATACCACAGGTTTCCAGGCCACAACGTCACTCAAACCTTCTACAACACATATACCTGTAATTCTACTTTGCAAGACGTGGTTATCATGTTTGAAAGGCATTGCTCACAAATACCGGTAGTACATGTACCTCGTTAGTAGTCTTTTCATCTCTTTCACTTTTACTAAGTAATCTAAACTACAATTCTCTAACGCATGAGACGACCTTCGTCTCATACGAGGGACTGACTCCAGTAAAACATGAGGGCGTCTTCGCGTAACATAATGAGATTGTGCTGATATTTGGGCAACGAATGCACAGCTTGCGAGTCGCATCGCAGCTCGTCGAGAAATAATGACGTAATCTTCTCGCGCTCAGTGTCCGAGACGCAAGTATCCCGTAGCGGATGAAACACCACTTGAGTCTGGACGTCGTCCTGAGCTTCACTGTAAAATCCAAGCTATCAAACGACAAGAGAACAACAAGTAAGAAGACTGCCAGCCATACCAATTACCCTCACGTTTGCTTGTCTTACCATTCGTTGAAACTGATCGAAAGCAGGCAAGCCAAGCTTCTGGTCTTGGGCATCCGTGTACATTCGTGCGAGGATGTAAAAGACGTGTTCTTCGCCAGTGGGTGTCTCACTGTGATGGCTATCCAGACCACTAAATTCCCCGAGCAGATGTGCTTCACTCTTGTCGCTCTGGTCCAGATTGATGCCCATACTCGTCATTTCATTAAAGAGAGACATGCCAATGACTCCCCCAAACGAAGAGCTGCTCGTATCGTGTTGATACGTTGAAGCCTCTTGTTGTTGAGGATCGAGGGCGGGATCGTCTTCAACTTTTGTACTTCGATTCAAAAAGAACTTGTCGGTATTTTGGCCCATCATCTCCATTTGACTATGGAAAGCATTGCTCTCAAACAAATTGCCCGTGCTCGGCTGGTCGTGGCCACAGCTTCCAGCCATTCCTCCATCGGTTGTCACCTTGTTCATATAGGGAGAAATCGTCATGGGCGATCGTTGAGTCGATGTCGAGGCAAACGCAGCTAGGGTTCGAGGCGAAGCGTCCTCGGGCTTGGAGGAGATATTGACCGTGTTTTGTTGCACGTTCAGAGCGGAGGAATCGACGAGAGGAGCTGCATTGCTACTATCGCTGGACGATGATGGAGCACTGACACCCAGATTTGGTTCTGGAAATTGATGGTACCCTCCGTATCCTCGCGGCTGTTGCGGCTGCATTCGTTGCTGGTTCATGGACATGGACATACCGTCCATTTGAGTGCGGTACATCATGTTGGTCGCGTTTCCATTATTAGGCGCAAAGACACACTGAGGACTATGAGAAAGTCCAGGTCCTGCTGCTAACATGTCGACATCATTGAGCCGTCGACACTGTGGACAGCGATAGATTGGACGTGTCGTGTTCATGGAGCCATCAGGATGAATCTCAAAGCCCGCGAGCGCCCATTCGACAGCTTTTGGACTCGTATCGGTTGGAGATACCATTGGGGTACGCTGCGGGGGACGTGGCTGCTGTGGCACGGGGGAGACGTCAGTGCTACTGGGTTGAATCATTTGATTACTCCATGAGACCGAAGCCATGGACTGCTGCTGCGCCGGCGGCACCACGACGTACCCCATATTGCCATTAGCTGCCATGTATTTACGAGCACGTTGGGGATGCGTTTCCGTAATCAGGCTGCTCTTTTCTTGGGTAGATGGATGGGACTGTCCCCCCTGGGGGCCTAAAAAGGGGGTACGCGGGGTACCCGCGACGCTCCGAGGGGATACCCGCATGCCATACATGCCTGACGCCGCCGCGACGGCTGCTGCTTGGGTACTGAGCTTTCGTTTGTTACGTTTCGAACGTACTGCAATCACCGACGTACGCGTTGGTGCGATATCTTGAAACATGGAGCTCCCATCCTGTTGTTCTGGTCCAATTTCCAGCATAAACGACTGGCCTTGATGATTCTTTGACACATCATCAATGCGGAAGGAAATGGTCACACGACCATGAGTCATATTGGGTCGCATGTCGGGAAAGAGCCGCAGAATGCGCTGGTTGAGTACCTTATTCCCCGATTCATAGAGTAATCGGACGTCTAATGGCACGACACGATCTTCCAGATACGCTCCCGGCGCTGGAAGCAACGTTAAGGCTACGGCCATGCACTTTTCTCGTCCTCCTTCGTCTTTAAACCAAACTTCTGGCGGTTGCGTCACAACATGCAGTTTCTCCTTTACGACATTTATCGGAGCTGAATAGACAGACTCAGTGTCTGAGTCTGGGCAATGAACTTCCAAGCAAAAGCTTCGACCCTCACAAGTGGCGGTGAAGGTCCGTAGGCTCATGGACAGCAGAGCCAGTCCCGTGGTGGGATCGATAGAAGCTTCGGAGGTTAGTTGGAGCACCGCATCTTGCTCTTCAACCACGTCATAAGTGTCATGGAAACGTAACGACACGCGTAAGAGCTGGTGGACACTATAGGTAAATGTGATACATAAGAGGGGGTATCCGAACGTTACGATAGAGAGAGAGGGTGGACGTACCCCATGACTTTGGCTTTATGCTCATCCAGTAGCTTGACAGTTGCTCGAAAGTTTATATTTTGATACACATAGGGGGGGCATTGTTCCGCAAACGCTAGAGTCTGGACACGATAGTTTTTATCTATCCGTTAATGCTCCTCATAAACAAATTGATCACTTAATGATGGGCTTACCTGCGGCATGGCTAATTTTTAAATGAAACGTTTTCTTGATTAGTTAGGTCTTCTGAGAAACACGCACTTCTCTCCACACTTTCCCCTCTTGTCTTGGTCGTCGTCTAATCAAAACGCAAAGCCACAAAGCGCTGTCCCACTGACCTTGCGGCTTCACTACAAAAGCAAAAACCGACCGAAGGTTTACGGGAGCTTGGCGGGAGGACGAGAGGAAAGCGGAGGTGAAGGGAGGCTCGTCTCTTCCTTTCTGCCGCGCTCTTTCTAAATTGGGGCGTCGGGCACTTGATTTCTCTATGGGCAGGCAAGAAAAAAATACGTTCAGTATCGACAGCTGGCGTGTCGATTCACATGGCCAGGTCTAGGCTTTTTAGACACTCGACGGGTTTTCAGTAATTATCTACATTGTGGTAATGGAAAGCATGGGGATGCTGACGTCACATGCTGGATAAGATCATTTTTGCCACCCAGGTACAAGTGATCCGTTTTCATACCAGAAGTAAGTAATTTATGCGTACGCGTTTCTATGACATGTAACTTTGAATAGAGATAAAAATGGCCACCTTGTCGCTAAACGCAGTAAATAGGGATAGGCAGTGAAGTAAGTGCTGCCTCTGTCCCCCCAGTTTAGGCTCACTCTGAGTAGCACATGTCGGCGACAAGCGTATGAAAATTTAGCACTTCCATTGACTAGTTGAAGCTCCCAGTGCCGTGACAAACGTGATGGACCGTCGTTTGTCCATCGCACCTTGGCTAAAAAATACGATGCAGCGAGTGTCGTCAGACCAGGTGATCATTGGACGTCTGGCGCCACTGCAGCGTCGCTGACAGCAGCTGGATCTATGGCGCAGACATAATCTCCGGTTTTTTCTTGAAGAGATCCCAGCGAGATAAAAGCGATGGTCTCGAAAATAAAGAGCTGCCAAACCAAGAGCTCTCCGCAACACTACCGTAATTATATAGTGTCGTGCCTCAGCTGTCTAAGCGACGCGGTAGCAACGCGTGTCGAATGGGTAAACGAGCTGACCACAATTTGTAAGCAACATATTTGTACTGTATTCCACCCCGCTGTATTGCCCAACACAAATCATTTGCTGCGGCTTAGCCTGAGATAGGTACAATGATAATCGTACATGTCCAAAGCGACAAAGTGACGAATTGCTGTCATAAGATTGTGAGTAAAAAAGAAGCGCATACCCTACCCAAAAAATGGGTACTAGTCAGTACAACAGTCTCGAAAATCATCGGGAAAGAATTCGCAATACTAGCGGCTAGCTGATCTGTCTCCGCTACTAACAAAGCGATCTGTCAACCACGCTGTCATTTCCATCGCTTCAATAGCACTTTTTATAGGACACGGGCGGAAAGAAACTCAAGCGGTAAAATGCGAGACTAATAGCAAATTAACGAGTTCCATGGCTTCCTAGCAAATGCATTTGATCGTATTCTTCTGGCATAAAAACGTCATCGATGGCAGATTTCAGGTCAGCCATTTCATGAACACCGCTCATTGTGTGTTATATAGAATGTCACTGTCGATATGATGATGATTAAATAACGTCAACCCAAACATCCATATTTTGGGTAGCGACTAATGCGAATGGGTGGTATCTTGTTAGTCATTTTGTGTTGAAGGCGTAGTGTTGACATGACCACGCTAATGAAGTGCAAATCTCGAAGGTTATAAATGTTGGATAGGCAGCGAACTTACTTAAATACATAGAGGCAAACTTGGCATGAGGTTTTAGAGAATAAGTGCTGTCAATGGCGTGTGTTTATGTCATCATGAGAATCGTCCTATGACGGTTACGCAACGACGAACAAATGTCTTGTTGAAGTTGGGCAACAAGAATTCCTTAACCATCGCTGCTTCTGCCTCGAACGCCGAAGAAGAACGAGAGAGAAAGAGAGACAGATTATCTCTTTGGTATTTTTTATAAAACACGACTAGATCTTTTCCTAAGTCTAATTAACAACGCCGGTGTCTGATGATCCGGTGGTTAAGTAGTCTTGACCTATTCCATGTTCGGAATACTCTCTTGGCGGCTCTTGAAGTACGTTATGGCACTGCAGTAGTCTTACCACTGCGTTTCCTGTCCGAAGAAGAACGAGAGTACTATTATATTTATTGTCCATCTAAATCGTTCTTGGTGAGAGTCTACGTTTATTTACCAGCACGGTTTCCATCTCCTTATAAAACATGAGAATGATCTCGATAACTCGGAGCACTTCGAAGAAACTTTGATTTATCAAGTGGTTACAAGGCCCTCTAAGTATGGTGCTGTTTCATTTATCATATTCGTTGAGATCATTAGAAACGTAGAGTCATAATCCAATCGTGTACATGTGTATGACAGACATTACTGTACCTTTTTACCGTAACGTAAAACATCAGATTTTCGCAGGAAATTGGGTAACTTAGGTAAATTAGGATAATTTTGTTCAATCAGCAGACAGGTGGAATCCGCATGAACCAATGAAAAGCTCTAATCATGGACTAGGTGGTGATGTAAAAAAAAAGGTTATCCTCGTAACAGCAGATTTAAACACGATACCCTGGCATGGACTCGGGCCGGACCACTTGAAAAGATTCTGGGGAACGTATACATGGTTTGCGAACCCATGGATCCATGATCCATGACCAAGCCAATGGTGCAATAGCTTGGAAGAAGTTCGACCGATGCATACAAGGAACAATTGCGGACTTATGCATAAAGAAGGAGTCAGATACGACTTTTTCATGGAAAGCGAAGTTCAAGACGACGAAAGGGCACACAAGGGCGAAAGTAGGTCGGTGGCTGCTAACCATTATTTTATGCTCTCCACGGGTAGAGGTAGGACAATACTTGGGAGATCCCGGACCACTACGCCTACTTTGGGCGCCAAAGCACTGGCTCTCAATGGACTGGAAGGTACAAGAAGCGCGGACGATAAGTGGAGTAGACGTCACGACAGGCACGCATTGCAAGTTACGACAAAGGCAAGATGGATTATATTGGGATTGTGTGCATTTAGTTTCGCCAGATCAGAAGCCTGGATTTGTGCAGAGGAGGGAGTGGCCGCATGGTCTGGTATTCGATGCGCACCCGACAATCCACGGAATAGCATGGGAAACAACTGAAGATGTTCGCCCAAGCTCCATCAAACATTGGTTAAGGCGGACGTTTAGGGGATTGTACTACAAGATCATTGCTAAGCCGTTACACAGAATTGAAAAGCGATGGAACGACAAAAGGGCGCAGGACACGTGGAATGGTTTCGTTCAAGAACAAACGACGCGAGATGTATGGAGACATGATCACATGCTGTCGGACTACCAACGCTGGAGTCTCTACAGGATGGCTACGTTCCAGCTTAATTGTTATTATGATGGATATACATCACAAGGCGGGTGCGCAATGGATCATCATTGCTCGGCACCTGGGAAAGGGGTCACACATATTGTGTGGGGGTGTACGCGTGCCCAGAAATTATGGGCACGCGTTCTAAGCTTATGGAACGGATGGTGGGTTAATGCAGCGGACTTAGACTTATACAAATGGTTCTTTGTGACGCGACAGGCACCACCAGTATCACGGATAATCATGCGGAGACTAACAACCAGATGTGGACAGGAAGCTCAAGCGTGTAGCAAGGAAATGGCAAGACTGTGGTGGGCAATGTGTTCAATCGGCGCCACCTGGCTTTGGCAACTACGGAATGAAGAAATCTTTCAAGGACTACACAGGACAGAGCACGAACATATAGGGTATCTATGGAAGAAAACCTTGGAGCAAGTGCAGGCAGCGATTGCGTTTGAAAAGAAGTATGCAAGTTCGAGGATCCGAGGAATACGAATGCAGATATGTCTCGAGAGCATCCAAGGTGAGATGCAAGACCGACCGATTGATCGCCAGAAAATTTTACTCTCGTATCATCGAGAAGAGTATCGATCAGAGGACGGTTTATATAGAGAACTCAGGAATTTTATTGTAGCTAATAGTTAATAATTACTAAATAGACTACGTTTTACAACAACAACAAAAAAAAAGGTTATCCTTAGAGATGTCTCTGGAAAATTATACAAGCTGACAAAAGTCGACCAAAAACCCAACAAAAATATCGAAAACAGCAGTTTTTCGCGGAAAAATCTTCATAGAAATGTCGCTGATAAACCTAAAAGCTGACACTATCAAAAATAGCAGTTTTTCGCGGAAAATCTTTACTGCGAAAAACTGCTGCTTTCGATTAATCAGCCAATCGTGGGACGCGTAGCAAAAATACAGACATATAATTGGCCAGCTGATGTTTCCTGCGGAAAACTGATGTACTGCGGAAAACTGGTTACCGTAAAATGCATGTCAAAGGCGGCACCTATGTTTCCACGGTATACCAAACCCTGTCAAAATTGATGTGGTCGCCTATCACAGTGGGCTACCCAAAATTATGTGCAAAATACCCAACCTTATGTGTAACCTTTGGGTGGGGTTCGGAGTGTGTATCAAGTTAATCGACACGTAGAAGCACTGTCTGACCATAGGCTAGCTAAGGTTACCTCCGCGTGTCTCGATATGTGAGGACGCGCAATGTTCTGGATCAGGATAACTCGAACCTACTTTTCGGATCACTAGGATTATTCCTAAAATAAGTTAAGGTAATACATGTATAGCTTTTACGATTTGCACGATTTAGCTTTTAATAGTAGGCCCCGCTTAAGATCATCGTCGTTCAAACGACGATGCGACTAACATCTTGTTGGTCTGTGCTGTAAAGCGACAGACCATCGTGCAACGTCGCCTATGACATACATTTTAGGGTATTACCGAAAATATATTTTTGTTCCTCTTAGTAACTTTGGTTCAACACAGGTTACCCTTATTTCTTGAAAAACCGATAAGTTACATTTCAGTTCACTTGAAAAAACATCAAGGGCAAGAATGCTACCTCCTAGAAGCGCATCTACCATACCAGTCCAAAAATCATGTCATTTCAAATTCCATTTCAGGTTCGTCCGATAGTAAAATATCTGCATTTTTTAATTTTTTTCCATTTTCTCTCTGAGTATCTGCTGCTTTTGGCACTATTTCCTTTTCTATCAACAATTTCTTGTCATGCACGCTTCCATCCACGAGCACTAGGCGATTTGAGTTAGATCGTACAGTAGAAAGTGGTTATAATCATATGGCACTTTTAAGTGGGAGGCAACAATTAAGTGGGGGCCCTGTGCTTACCATTGGTTCGGCCTTATCGCTGCTTTTGTCAAGAAAACGGCCAGGTTGGCTTTCAGCACATGTTGGTACTTCATCCATGCGGCTTGTCGTGCACGGGCTTCCAGCGTTTCAAGCAGCACACTCTCATTTTTCTCGCCCTTGTATCTCTCTTCGCAGCTGACGGACTTTGGCGACGGCTTCTTGACGCTCAAAGTATGCATTGGCTGGCTCAGTTCTTTAGTTGAATGCGCCTCATTATACTTACAATCTAACCAAGTTGGTTCGACTTTGGATTTTCGTCCCTAGTGGGATTCGAACCCGCAATCTCCCGGTCCCGGGGGCAGGGCTTTAACCACTGCACCAACCGAGGTCGGTGGCTCAGTTCTTTGGTATCCATGATAGCATGAATGCTTGAAAGTCGACATTGTCTTCATAAAATGTGACATCTTCTTTCCAATATCCACGTCTTTTTCGTGTTGTGGTTTGTCTGGCCGGCGGCTGGTGTCGTAGAGTACCTCAAATTTCGTACGCAATCCAAAAATTCAGTGAGATAATTCACAAAAACCAACAAATCTCCCCTGGGCACTTAAATCCACAGACCGACAGTTAAGCCTCGCCGAATACACTTAGGTAGAAGTGTATACAGCGAGGCTTAAACTGTCGGTATGACGTGGCGAGGTCACTATACCAACACTCAGAGAACAATTAACCCTGAAGTTAATGTGCACACTCCTTCGTAGTTAGTGTGGTTGTAATGGGGTACCATTACATAAGTGATATTTGAATAGAAATATCACAGTTCAATTTCAGTAGCATTACTTGAAATTGTGAATATTGGATTATAAGTTGTCATAATCCACCTTTGAGAACAGATTCTGATATAATTGAATCTGACAAGTCATCTAATGATAAAAATATCATTAGATCAGTTTTATACTACATGTTACTATGATTAGTTTAGGTCTAATTATACTAGTTAGCTCTTAACCAACCATAAATATATTCACTCTTAAACTTACCTTCTAGCACTCACGTCTTAAGTGTATATATATTAATATATATATACTTAATCGATAATTAGTTAATACATTAATTACTTATCTACCTAGGTTTATTTAAAGTAAACTAAGGAGGACCAAATTACATTTGGTCCTGCACAATTTGCACGCTTCCTCATTGCAACTTACAGTGTAAGCCGCGTGACAGCAGCCCTGTTACACCTGGTAGCACTTTGTGGTCCGTCCTAACGACCACTTTTGACACGTTCCGCTAGTTAACTAGCAGTTCGAAGGTTTAAGAGCCACTAGCTGTCATGGCAACAGCCAGTGAACGTGAGCGTGAGCGCCAGCTCGCGCACGACCTAGTTACGGAAAACTTTCCTAGCTGGCCACCGAGTGCTTCGGTCACATTGGCCGAGATGATTAGGACCATAGGGCCCGAAATCATCACTCTCCTCCGTGGCAAATCCTCGGAGGATGCCCTAGAAACGGTTAACCGTTTCAAGAAACTGTATGTCGACCCTCAGGTGCGTCATGCTCTGTTGCGCTCTCAGCCGGCGACAACAACAACAGCGCCCGCATCTAGTGCGAGCGTTGAAGTAGTAAAGGCACGGATTCCGCCCTTTACTGGCGAAGGGGGCGAACCTCTTCGTAGTGGTTCGCAGAGGTAGAGGATGCCCTCACTGCGCAGAAGATTGTGGACCCGCGTTCACAAGCTTATTTCGCCACCACATGCCTAGGCGGTCGCGCCAGGGCATGGGCGATGAGCCGCAGAT
>MIQA02010642.1:0-10555 GCA_001887855.2 Sclerospora graminicola | reverse complement strand
CACGTTCGATGTGTAACCTGCGTACAAAGTTTGTTGACTTTACGGTTGTGTACTGAAATGGTCTCATCCTCCAGAACGAGCTTGAGGCCTTCAAGGAACTCATTGCGCAGCTTACACGAGCTACAACAGTAAAGCATCCAGTAAATATATTCTCAAATATGGTTTATGGTTATATTTCCAATGTAATGCTTGATGAAACTGTCAGTGGTATGCTAGGTACTATCTTATTGGAATATGTACGATTATCTACATGGTCTGCTTGTCGCTAAAGGTAAAATTGGAGATCATGTAATCGTTATCCTAGACGCTTTGGAGCAGTATGTGCGAGAAAAGAGCAACGCCAAGCAAATGCTTCTGTATAATTTGCTTGACTGGCTTCAGGTAAAAGTGTCCAAGAATCGTTCGGATACATTTCTCACTTACCGTTTGCTATATAACCCTAGTTTAGGCAAAATACATTAAGATGGGCGTGCTGGGTATCACCAATGACTACAATGTCGTTGATAATCTTGAAAAACGAGTGCGTTTCGAGGTCAAAAAGTACGGAAGCATTCTTTCTTTATTGAATATACGAGTCATCGGTATTACTCCTTTCGAACCTTTTTTTGATAGATTCTCGTTATATCTTCCATCAGATCGTTGTTGAACGACCTTCCTTCCGCAGATACGGCAACACCTTGTGCAATCACTCTTCCTTGACACTGGAAATTTCACCATGGACTACGTCATCCATCTACCAAGTTCATTGCAGCTTTTCTTAAGGGTATAAGTGATTGATTTAGTACTCAAAGCAAGTTCCTAACGAGCCTCGAGTTTGACTACAACATTGGCAAGCCACTTGCTTTTTCTAGAGGCTAACCTTTGCCGCAGTCTTCTACTTTGAAGTGAATACGCCGCTACTAACAGCTCAGCACTTCCGTCAAGCAAGGCTTTTGTTGGTGCAAGACCACCAATTAGCTGTTCTACAGACTGTAACAGAACATGGCATCGCGCTGCTAATTGGCATGAGTCATTTGGAAGAAAGTGGCCAGCGTATGTTTACGTTGGAAATGGTATACTCTCGGTGGGAAAACTTCGTCGTCACCACGATATGCTTTCCCAACTGCCAACACGTAGCGAAGCACAAAAAGGTTTGGAAAATCTGTTGCAGTTGAAGTTTATAAAGGACGCGGGAGACGCTTTCAAAATCGGGCCCGGTGGGGAAGCTTTGTGAAGCAGGACTCTTTCGGTTTACTCCAGCCTGAATTTCGTGCTGTACATTTGAATTGTGCGCCCCGAACACTGGAAGACATGCTACGTAATGGTAGCATCAAGTGCTCGAGTAAACTTTTGTGCAAAACGAATGCATTGGCTCTCGCTAAAAACAGCAAGTATCGCTATCTTTGACTCAAGCGAAGACACAATAGCAGCAAAGCCTTCCTCATCGATAACAAGTTCGATATCGAGCGCGGTCTTGCTATTACTGGGTCTACACGACGTTGCTGGTCGTGAATGCAACGTATGTGTTCCAGATGGAAGCAAAATCGAAGCATGCGCTGAAGAAATGGACAAACAAAATGTGAAGGGTTGCCAAGGCTTCACAATCACACCGTGATGGATCTTTCTCGATTCCACGAAATCCTGTTCACATGACGTCGTTTGCGCAATGGTACGTAGATGGTAGCAGCGCATATGAAGCCATCTTTCATGCTATCCAGTCGGCCAAGAAAGAAACTTTTTTTCGGCTGGTGGGTCTGCCCAACGATCCACCTGCTTCGTCCGGCGAAGCAATATCCCGATTCGAGACTAGACGTTTTGCTAAGAACAAGGCGAAAGAGGGTATGCGTGTGTACGTGCTGAATTATAAGCAAGTGTTGATGACTTTGAGCAGCATGTTCTCAAATCAGATGCTGAGCAAACTGCACAAGAATGTTCACATTTTACGTGATCCTGATTCCTTGATGAAAGAACTTGGCTTGTGGTCACACCCTGAAAAGATCGTGAGTATAGATCAGAGTGTGAGCTTTGTAGGCGGCTTGATCTGTGTTTAGGTCGCTGGGCTACTCACAGTCACGAACTATTTGATGAACCTGAAATGCCAATGTGGTGAAGTGCTCCAGAAGTTAACGGACTAATGATGGTGGATGCCCGCATCGGATTGGCTGAAATGCCACCCTAAGCCGGATGCCCAGGCCGGTCAGTAATAAGATGAAATCTGGGACTGCCAGGCACACCTACAAGCGGTCGGGCGGTGCCCGGCTGGAAATCAAGTCGGCGGACCTGACGAGGGGCGAGGATAGTCGGACAAGCGGGCTGAGCAGACGGAAGGACTATGGATGTTTGACGGCCAAGATGGCGGACTGTTCGTAAGGATGGAGTGAAGGGAGCCTGAAAGAAGAGGATTGTTCTAGTGGAAGGAGTAGACACCTGGACCGTAGGAGAAGCTGCCAAGGGATTGCTAGCGTCAACGGCCGAGAGGCGCGGATGGGTGGCTATCCGGCCGAGCCGGCCGGGTACAATGTACCATTCGGACTGGTGCCATATGGGTTCGGTGTACCGGCCGGGTTGGTACCGCTTGGGGTTGGTGTACCGGCCGGACCGGTACACAAAGTCGGAGTTAGCCGGGTTGCGTTGGGTAAGGTACATGACTGGTCAGCCGTGTTATTTGAGGTAGGTTACACAAAGGAAGTATTGGACATAGGATAAATCAGTATACGTTTCGCTTTCTTAGACGCAAGTCGCTTTTATTGGTTCACGGCAGAGGGCTAACAAGGTCCCCTCTTGCTGTTATTGGTTTGCCCGGGGAAGGTTAAGTTAACCCACCAGAAGTCCCCTGACCGGGAGTCGCGGCGACTTCGTATACTCACCTCAAGTCGCCCGTGTTTTGAACACGGTATTAAGTATTGGGAAGTGGTGACATTTGGCCTTCTGTGGAAGAGTGTGGAGTTGTATCTGCCTCATATACACATTTGGATTCGCCCTTCATTGTTATTGGTTTAGCTGGCCGATTGATTATTCTCGGTCCAGCCGGTACTATACAAACTTCAAGTCTCTTATTGGTTTAGCTGGCCGATTGATTATTCTCGGCCCGGCCGGCACTATACAAAGTTCAAGTGTATTGCCAGACGAGCTCCCCGGTGACGATTTCCGCCCAGGAGCTACCCCTAGTCCTAATCTTCATCTCCCTATTGGACGGATTTACACTTTTCGCCCTAGGGTCCACCAGGAGAGCTAACCACCCAGTACTGACGGGTACACAAGGTGAGCTTTTAACATGCAACATTCGAGCAGTCGCGATCAATCGGATGGAAGCGACCGATCCAGCTGGCCTGAAGCCGGATCGTATCATGACTCGGATGGACGGAGTACCCCCTCCGGTAGTCAGTCGTCTGGGACCCCCGTGGGTGTTCGCGTCTCAGGAAGATTTTCTGAGAGCGACTACACCACAATGGTGCGCGTGCCCGGATCTCTTGGTGACCCTGGATATCACCGCGAGTCCCTAGCGGGCGAAAGACCTAAACCTGTCAAATTTGTTGACGATGTTGTGTCGGGTGCATTGGGGGAAGTCATATCGCCCCCAATGCTGCTGAAGATGGAAGGATGCGATGGTCGCCTCGGATTGGGGGAGTTCGAGGTTGACATTAAAGAAGAAGTTACTCCCCTAGAGGCTCCGCCGGGGGCGGATTACGGTACTACTTACTGCAGTGCCGGCCGCTACACGGATGGAGCCGGATCGGACTATGGTGCAAGTCGCCATAGTCCGAGGAAGGATCATGGTTCCGACCATGATCCTAACGAACAAATGCATATTATGGATATAAAAGAAAAAATTATGGAAGAAAAAGCGGAAGTCGGATACGACCGGAGTGGGAAGCCGGCCGGATCGGGACCAAGTCGCGATCTGGCCCCCCTACCCCTAAATAGACCGGATTGGCAGGAATTGGATTATCCGACCCACAAAGATAAACCGCGTTTCGAAGAGGAAGAAGAGAAGCAGGACGGCCTATCGACGGATATAGACTTGGAGCGTGCTTTCCATCTTCACGAGTTGGGGCAATTTTTGCGGACGGATAAGGTGCTGAAAATAACACGGCCGAAGATCATAGGCGGATTGAAAGGTCCCGTCTCTCCCCCAACTCTCTCAGACGGCCACGTGTCTCTTATTAGAGGACTATTCGACCAACTCAAACAAGCCGGCATTAACACCGGTGTGTTTGATCCGAACGAGTTGTTTGATCTGAAGATGGACAAGTTGAAAGAGGCGTCCAGCGCCCTGCACGACCGCTTGGTACCGCTAGTGGGTTGCTCGCCGCCGTCGAAGAAGATGACAGCTACGACTGGAGTGGCGCCGTCCACGCCGCCGGCGACAAGCAAACCAGCCGGGATACACTCAGGCTCTTCGCAGTACGAGTCTTCCCCTTCGGAAGCAGACTCATCTGATTCATCAGTGGGTATCACCCGCATGACGCTTGGCCCAAGGGGAGCAGCGCGTGTGGCGACAGCCATGAGGCTTGGAGGACGTGAGGATCCGGGTACGCCCGAGCGGAAGAACGCCGGCCAGTACAGCGTACAGGCCTGGCGGACAGCGACGGCGGATCCAGAACCGAAGGAGGAGGACGAAGACGCGGATGGGCGGATTAAGAAGGAATGTCAATCTGGCAGCCCAGCCGCCCCTCAAGTCGCCCCTCAAGTCGCTCCTCAGGTGCCGGATCACCTGCAAAACGTGTTTTCGGCGATGATGGAGCGATATTTGGAAGAGCAACGTCGGCTGAGCGCCAGCCGCGGCAGTCCGAAGTCACCGGACCAGCCAGCTCGTCGTGGAACACAGGCCCCCGGACCGGTCCAGTACTATGCGAGGGAGCCGAGTGATGAAGACATGGAGTCGGTGCAGTCCAAGCAAAGTGAACCCCATGCCGCCCCGCCGAGCCGCCAGACAGGTCGCCGGACCGGACGTCGGCCAACGAACAGGAAGCTGTCTCTCAGCGACGTGGATATGGAATCCGTTAAGTCGGCCAAGTACCATTACGATCCGGATGACTTGGATCTGGGGATGGCCCGCCGAGCCCATATGGCCTCGGCCCAAGCGTTTGACGCGGATTCGGGAGCGATCACGAGGGTGCGAATGTCGGCCACGTCCGAGCTGAAAGACTTCACCGGACGTGACGCGGACGTGGACCAGGCCGAGGATGGTTGAGCAAGACGAAGTCGGCATTTCTCAGAGACCGGACGTCGGACTATGAGAAATGCCTGATCTTCGGGGATTTGATGAAGGGCCCAGCGAAAACTTGATCCAACAGCTCAGCCGGGAAACCCGAGGAAATTGGAGGGGATTGGCCGGTGCGTTCGAGGAGCAATACTGCGGAGCTGGAATGTCAGCGGCGCGACAATATTTCCACACCAAGAAGCGAGCTGATGAGACCCCCCTGGAGTATCTTCATCGCTTAAATGTCGCTGGCATGAGGGCGGATATTCCTGTTAAGGAAGATGCCAGCCGGTCGGAAGCTGCTCGTGAACACGTGGAACTTTTCATCAGCACGTTGGACGATCGGGAGCTGGCAGACCAGCTGGCGTTACTGCGGTTGAAGAATACGATTGAGCTGGAATTGACGTTGCGCACGTACCTAAGGGCGAAGAAGCGAGGCCCCAAGGCGGCAGTCGGAACCGGCCGTTTCAAGTCCCGATTTAACGCGGATCAAGGAGGCCGGCCGCCATCTACCAGGACGGCCCGGGCCGTCCGCATGGTCGCCCGAGAGTCAGACGCGACCAGCTCGGAAGAGGAGTATCAGCGATCTGGGGGCGAGTCTGAGGAGGAACAGTATCGGTACCTTTTCTCGGCAGAAGCCAGTCAGCCGTCCAGGCTGCCAGCCGGTTCCGGTCAGTCGAAGAGTTTTCCGGCTCGAGCTGACCAGGATTACCCCAGGCGCAAGTGCACTCACTGTGGGTCCATCAAGCATGACGACCGGAGCTGCTGGAAGCGGCTGACGTGCAAGAAGTGCGAGAGGAAGGGACACCCGGCGGAACACTGTCTGTTCACGTGTAAGGCTTGCGGGGAGGTGCATGAGGCGGGACTGTGCCCAATTGAAGAATTCTACAACCAGATGAAGAAGTGGTACGTCCCGACCAAGCATGCTGGAATGTTGCCGCCCGGAGCGGAAAAGATGTTAAACTAGATCGCTCGCCAGGTTGGAATCTGGTTCGAGCCGAGCGGTCTAGTGTTAGTATCTATGCATATGTTGGTAAAGAGGATAATCAAGAAGCAAAGCAAAGGATAACCGACAATACATGTAAGTTTGACGATTACGTCACCCGGTCCCCGGCCGGTACGGCTGACCCCTTCCTGGTGAGCAGTATACGGACGGATGAGTACTCCCGGTCTGAAGTGCGAATGGAATTAAATCTGTTACCTGGCGAGTCGCGAGGTTATTGGAAGTATCACTCGCCGGATAAATGGTTCAAGCAGGCCAAGGCGGATGGAAAAATCAATAACCAGAAAGCTACCATGTTGTTCGACTCTGGCGCAGAAGTGTCTATCGTAGACACCACCTTTGCTCGTAAGGTGGGGTGTGAGATAGACGAGACGAAGCGGCAGGAATGTATAGGCATTGGAGAAAGTTCGTACATGACCCAAGGAAGGACAAGAGTCAAGATTACGTTAGCTGGGTCGTTGGTATACTATTTCACCGCCTGGGTAGGCAAGTTGGCCGGGCAGGATGCAATTTTGGGCATGGATTTCATGGTCCCGGCCGGTATACGGCTGGACTTATCGCATGGAACATTGACGTTGCCGGACGAGGTACAGATCCAGCTGGCCGGCCGGCGGCCCTTATATGGCGCCCACGTCCAGTTCCTCAAGCTAGGTCAGTTTGTAACGGTACCAGTGGGAAAAGCGGTGGAAGTAATGTTACGACCACACGACCGACGGAGTAAGTTATGGCTGACAAGGGGCGAGTGCTGGGTACCATCGTTCGTTAAAGGGGGTGGTCACCTCAACTTCATAAGCGTGACCAACATCTCTGAAAAGCCCCTCACCTTGCATGAAGATGTGATCATTGGAATGTGGCTAGCCGAGGATAAAGTGCCCCGCCGGCCGGGCTATGTCACTATTGGCTCAAGACGCTATATCGAGTGGCAAAACCTGGCTTTTCAGGCTACCACCGATCTGGTCAGCGAAGAGGAAGAATTAGAAGAGGACCAGACGCCGATGGTGGCTAAACCCGAGTACCGGACCCCTTCTAAAATATTGACGCGGAGCCGGCTGTCGCCGGATCCGGCTGAATGTATTGGCCGAGGCTTTGCCCCGATTGCTGAACTGGTTTTGCCCACTCCGCTGGAGATGGACGAACGACGGAGTCGGGAGAAAGGACCAAGCAGAGTTGTATGTGCGGTCAGCCCCGATGACAGTTGTGACGACCGAAGTGAAGGCGGATCGGCCCAGCCGGCCGAGCAGAATTCGGAAATAGCCGAAGGCGGATCGGCCCAGCCGGCCGACCAAGATCCCGAAGCAGCCGAAGCCGATCAAGTCTGCATTCATGAAGGGGGCGAGCTATACGTTGAAGGCATGGAAGAGCAGATGGCGGTGCTACCTGAGGTGACCCCCTGCCCCCCAGCGGTCACTATCGACGATCTACAAGTGGGAGACCCGGATGTGAACACCCCGGAGGAGATCGGCAGATTGAAGGATATTATATGGAAAAGACGACATCTGTTGATCGGACCAGGGAACGCACTTCCTCCGGCCGCCCATGGGGCGGTATGTGATATTGATGTGGGAGGCGCCAAGCCGGTCGCACAGAGATGCCGAGGATTCGCCCCCCAGTATCGGGAAAAGCTGTCAGAGCTTATCAAGGGTTTGCTGGCCACCAAGATAATTCAGCCGTCCACCTCGCCATGGGCTTCGCCCATTGTGATTATTATTAAGAAGAATGGGGTGGATATAAGGTTGTGCATTGATTACCGGCTGGTGAACCGGCTGACTAAGCTGATGATTTACCCGATGCCGCTGATAAACGACCTGCTGGAGGACTTGGATAAAGTTTTGTGGTATTGCTCATTGGACATGGCCAGTGGATTCTGGGTGGTCTCTATGACCGATCGTGCACGGGAGATCTCTGCATTCGTGACGCCTTTCGGGTTGTTCGAGTGGAACCGGATGCCGTTCGGTCTGAAGAATGCCCCGCAGATTTATCAACGGCTGATAGAGATGATATTTAGAGAACCTGACCCTATACAGGGTGGTGTAAGCCATGTCAAGCGCGGTGCTGTAAGGGCCTCATTTCATTACACTTTTGGACCCCGACTCTATCCGACTTTGGATTTTCGTCCACGGTGGGACTCGAACCCGCAACGGCTGATAGATAACGCGCTGTACGGACACTTCAAGATCAAGGCGGATCAAGATCCGGCTCTGGTCGGGGATGTGTTCGCCGAAGGTGACCCGGACCCCGACCCAAAACCTTCAGTTTTGGGGCGGCGGTCTTACATTGATGACATTTTCGTTACGGCAACTACCTGGGATTTACTGTGTGACAAAGTGGAGAAGTTGATGATTACGTGTGAAAAGTGGAATCTTTCGATTAGTGTGGTTAAGAGTTTCTGGGGAAAGACTAAGGTGACCTATCTGGGTCATCAAGTGTCGATTGCCGGATTGGAGGCGAATCCGAAGGATTTGGAGTCCTTGAGTAACCTGCCTTTCCCGCGATCCCTAAAGGCTATGCAATCCTTTTTGGGCAGCCTGAATTATTACAGTCGGTTCATCGAGGATTTTGCAGCCTATGCGGCGGTCTTGTATGAGTTGCGGGAGGTGGATTACCATAAGCTGAGAGAGCAGGATAGGCAAGCGGAGACGCAAGCCGGGCCGGCAATTTCAGCCAATGAGGAAGCGCCCTTTTCGGTTATTTCAGCCAATGAGGAAGTGCCCTTTTCAGTTATTTCAGCCAATGAGGAAGCGCCCTTTTCGGTTATTTCAGCCAATGGTCCGCCCAGACAAGCGGCCGGCCGCCGGACCCCGGCGCGGCCGGCCCGGACGACCACATGACCCGAGCGATGGTGGCTTTTGGTATGTTAAAAGCGAAGATGGCGACCACACCGGTCCTGAAACATTTCGATGTTGACAAGACTCCGGTGGTCATCATCTACGCTAACAAGTGGGCCATCTCGGCCGCTCTCGTGCAAGATCATGATGGAGTGTACTGTCCCGTGACCTTCACCAGCCGGACCTTGAAAGTTAATGAAGTTAATTATGGGTTGGTGGATAAGGAAGTTCTGGCTCTATTACGGATCTTGGATGTGTGTTATACTATGCTGGTGTCTCGGACTATCAAAGTACTATCCAGACGGTCGACCCTATCATGGCTCCTGACGGCGAATGGGATTGATGGCCGGCTGGGGAGATGGGCGGCTCTGCTGTCTCAGTGGTCCCTCGAAGTGATTAAGTGTACTAAAGGGGAAGAGGAAATACTGGGCACACTGGCTGCCAGCATTACCCCCCGGGCAGAAGTGGAGGAAGCACTGATAGCGATCGCACCTCGGAAGCAGCCCCGACAAACTATCGTATTGCCGCCGCCAACAGTGGGACCCACGGAGGAACTAATGGTTTTGAGTTTCGATGGGTCGGCGAGTGTAAAGAAAGGGGTCAGGGCCTATAGTGCCATTTTGTGGAAGCTGCCCGAATGGAAGGCGATCGCGGCCGCCTCGGATTTCACGCCTGGCATCACGGTGAACGAAGCGGAATATAGAGGACTGCTGCTTTCCCTAGATCTGTTGGCTGGCCGGACACAGGGGCGGATCATCATATGCGGTGATTCCAACCTAGTGATCCGGCAAATCACCGGAGAGATAGATTGCAAGGCGCCGCGGCTGAGGATGTTAAACGATCGGGTCATGTCCGCCTTGCGGAGATGGCCGGAGTACGAATTGCTGCACGTCAAACGAGACTGGAATAAGAGCGCGGATCACTTGGCTACGCTGGCCATGCGCGACAACGTGGGGGTAACGGTTTCCGATCCGGCTCTGTTATCAGACCTGACGGAGATCAACCGGCTGCCCGAGATCATCCATCCAGCTAACACGGAGGAGATAATCCGGGTGAACGCTGTTACCCGATCGCAGAAGCGTCGTTCTTCGGCCGATGGCCCATTATCCCCAGAAACAATGACTGAGGGGATAGTTCAACAGTTGCGAGCAGAGCGGATTCTCCAAGCGCAGAACGAGGAAGCGTGGATAGTGGATCTCAAGGCGTACCTTAACGGAGACGTGAATAAACTGACTGCTGAGCAAGCTAAAGAATGTTTCAAGTTGGCCCCGGATTATGAAGTGGACGAAAACGGGCTACTGTTCTTCTACCGAGACGCCGACCAGCCGGAGATCGAGAGAGATAGATCCACTCGGCTAGTCGTACCCGCTACTCTACAGCCGGATATTCTCCATCACTACCATGTGAGCTTGGAGGGGGGACATCAGGGCATCGGCCGGACATATCACAAGGTTAAGACACATTTCCACTGGCGAGGGCTTTACCGTAGCGTTCAGGCCTACGTGGGGAGCTGTCCAGATTGTGAAACCGGAAAAGGCCGGCCGA
>MIQA02010641.1:0-23491 GCA_001887855.2 Sclerospora graminicola | reverse complement strand
TTGTCGGCAACAGGATGAGCGTCAGGAAAAGAGACGACTCAAGGATAAGGCGACGGACTTGGAACAGAGATCGTCGGAGGAAACAGCGGCCACTCAGACGGCCCCGGAGGAGGTCGACACGGCCGGGCAATCTAGGCCCCAGGAAGAATCAGAGGAGGTAAAGGAGAAATCCGAAGTGCCGCCTCATGACGGAAACGATCAGTGGATAACAGTGAAGCGGAAAACGTGCTGTCCAGATCTCCCATTCTCCAAATCAACCTGTTACGTTTCCCTGTCTTACACAGAAAAGCTAGTAATGGCCGTTTGGAAATAAGTAGCAATGTCCTTCCACACGGAGCCGTCATCTAGGTCCAGTCGCCGTGCCAGAGCTTGAAACTGTGGCACTCGCACACATGCTGTCTGAAATCTCCTGATTTTAACCCATATCGGATCATGTGGTAGTGCTGTTTCTCCCGTTAATGCCGCCAGTTGCTGTCCATACACGTGCGCGCACAAAGCTATGACTGCGAAATTATAATGGCGATGTGGGTCACATAACTTCCAAAGAGCGTTATTACCATATTTATGCTCTTTGAGAAGTTTCCAATGTTGTCCGCTCGCCCGTAGCGCCTTCCGTTGACTTTCTCTTTGAACACTACTTACTCTGTGTGCCCAGGCTTTCAACATCTGCTCAATATAAGGATTCGCTCCACTGGAAGTTCCCAACGTAATCATGGCGTCCCAGTACTGATGGCTCCAGTCTCTGGCCAGCTCGCAAATCACTTCCCGACTTAACTTCGCTAGAATAAGATGCAGACTGTTGAAACATTCCAAAGTTGGACTAATTCTAATCTATCCTTTTTTGCTGCACTCATCCACACCCTCGGAGTCGCGTCAAATGTAGGAAAATGGGCTTCTTTCTGATGTGGCCATACCATTAGCATCGAATTCCACACCCGTCTCGAAACAATGTCTGGTTCCCCTCCATGAACTACCTCCATTTGCTCCGCTGTACCTGTTGCAAACAAGTCCTGTTTAACTGGAGCTAATGCTACGGTTAGATCCCCGTCTGTCTTGGTGTAGGTCTCGTCAACAGCCCTCTTCTTTCTGGTCCTATTCTGCTCTGCGTCTACAATCCCCTTTGTGTCGTTTTCCTCCGTCCCGTCAGCCGTGATATTCTTTCGCTTGTCATTGCTTCTGTCCTGAGCTGGATGGTTGTCCAACGAAAGTGTTCCATAAGTATAATTATGCCATTCAAGAAATGTTTCTTCTGCAATATTGTACGTTTTCGTCAAAACTCGACGTCCTGTTTCATCGCGTACATTCGCTCTTAGTAGATCCTCCTGATTCTCTTCCGGTAGATACGCCACTGTTTCGACCAAAAACTTTAGCACGCCATGCTTCGGTCATCTTCCCCTCGTAACAAATATTCCACTTAAGCTCAAACAAGATCCCCGGCAGAAGTGTCAAATTGCACGTTATCTGGCTGATCCACCAATACTAACCTCTTCTCGTCACTAGTGGACTCTTCCAAATCCTGTGCGCGCTGGATTCCTGGAGTTTGTCCGTCTTCCGTTCCCTTCATGACCACGCGCTGCCTGAGAACTGGCTTCTCTAGATCTCCATCCATGAACCTACGCTTTGTAGTGTACATTCTCGAAATGTATCACCAATGGTAGTAGACCTTTTGACTACCTCGCCTCTTCCTTTAGCCTGGTTACCTCTTGGATACAGTGTGTTAACAAAAGAGGGAATTCCCCACAAGTTGCGATTTTTTTTTCGTTGAAGTACACGCGTTTCCGGCGCGTATTGTATTACTCTAAGTTTTCCACTTACCGAGTCGACGCAGATGTGCCGTTGTAGTAATGTTCCTAAGAAAATTAACGTATTGTTACTTCCCCAACGCTGACTACTTACCCTGGCACCTAGATCCGAAGGGCTATTGCCATATTCCAGCAAATACCCCTTAAAAGCGATCTCGAATTGTTTGGCAGAAATCTTGTCGTACCCTCTGTCAAGGCTCTTTAACGTCTGTTTCCTTACCCCCGCTGGGAACTTCGCATTAAAATTCATCATGCCTCTGGCAACGCATCCTTGTTTTAAGCTGGCCGTTGCCCGTTGCAATAAGGTTGGATGGTCCTCCATGGAGGAATTGTAGAGTGCTTGAATGATACTGTAAGCTTGACAATTCCCTGTGGGGGGAGTTTCCACCTGCTGGATCCCCATCGCGAGTAATGCGTCCCTGAGATAGTATTCCTTCTCCGGGTTTACTATGTCCGCCTCCCATCTGAACGGCTGAAGTGGTCCTTCGTTTTGGGTGAGTTCCATGTTTATATTACCGAGCTCCGTTTTTATTTGTGCTTCAACCACTAGTAAATCGGTATTCGACTTTTGTCTGCCTTGTACCTTTTTTTTTAACCAAGGTTTACTGATTCTGTCACTGGATACTGGATTTGCTTTACCAGGAACCGGTTCAGGGGTGCGATTCCGGTTCCTCTTTCACGTCCATTGATTTTTGATTCTCTGATTATTTTCTCGGAGCTGCGTAAAGAACTGTTAACTTTATTAAGTGTTGATATCTCCCGATTAGCCATTGGGTGGTCGTGCGAGCTTTGCCCTGTCTCAGTTTGAACTTGATCACTGGCTCCCTTTACTACTCTATTTTTCTTTTTCGTTACTGTATTCCATTCTTCTCCCGGTTTAGTGACATTTCCTGTGGCTCCCGCTTTGCCCTGGACGGGGACAATCGTTCCCGGCTGCACTGGTTTTTTTAGTCGTTGCAACCGCCTCTTTAGCTGTCTTCGTGCTAGCAGAATTCCCTGTTCCATTGTTTTCGTGATTTTTATCTTTTTCCTATTGCCTGCGTTCCTGGAGGGATTTATCCTGCTTTAAGCAGTTTTCTCTGACCTCTTTGATGAGCGTTTCCATGCTATCGAAGATGGGGCCAGGGGTATCTATCAATTCCGCTTCCTTCGCGGTGATACTGTTTTCGGAGTACAGTTTCTTTTGTGTTACGGGGCATTCTCTGACTTGATGTCCTGCCTTACCACACCGAAGACAGTGAATTTTGCCTCTGGTGCCTGTATGTTCCAGAGTCAAAATATGCCCACACCATATGAGTCTCCAAATCTCTTTCAATTTCCTCGTGGGCAACCACTCGCATCAATTACGATTTCCCAATCTAACGACGTCGCCGACAGTGGCCCTCCCGAATCCAGTTATTCAAATCGGAAATCAACAGTAATAATCGACTGCAAGAACCCATGCAATTTGATGACGTCAATGTTGCGAGTCACGTTGCGCAGTATGATTACATAATCCGGCTGGAAATCCATCCACGAGCTCGCACCAGTAATTTTCCTTGACCAGACCGGTTTGTCTGGTTTTTCTTGAGCATGCAAGTTTCGGAGACCATGATTTTGTTTATGATATGGTACTATAACAGTCTCATATCTTTTCTATTTCCCGGGTTAGGAAATCCAAATGGAGGCTGTGGTCCGATTGGTTGTAGCTGATCGATTTAACTTTAGCCAACATGTCCCATAGTCTTTCATTAACTATTCCACGTGCTGTGGCAGCGATAGAGATGCTTCCTTGAAGGCTCTTCGTACTTTGAAAAGCTTTCTTTATTGCTGCTTCCCCTTTAAGATCCATAATGAGGCATCCTTCCACTCTTACCCTAATAGTCAATATTAACCTCAGCCTGTCCTTTGACGTCACTATCTGTCGTAAAAATTATGGTAACGTCCTGGATAGAATCGCCCCCTCAGCTAATCCTTTCACTACTTGCCTCTCCTCAGGACTGTCATCTCGAAATTTCTGTTTTTTCTTACCCCTCCACTTCTTCTCACACACTTGTGTTAGAGTTGCAATTGATTCCTTGGAATAAACTTCTGAGTTGAAAAGATAATCCTTGGTACTTGATTTAATCTTCACCGTATCCTCTTTCTTTCCGGTAACTTTATGAAACCACCCTTGTAAAACACTTTGCCCTTTTACTGCAACTTCCTATTTTCCGTGACAGGATGGTAACCAGAGGTTCATTCAGTTTATGCGCCAGGTTCCACGCGTCTAGCGCCTTCTGGCACCATACCTTCCAACTTAAATTATGCGTTACTACCAGTAATTCAAACATGTCGATGAGCCGTTCCAACTCAGTGTTAGACAGCTCTACCTTTTCCGATCCATCGTGCCTTCCTGCACGTTGAGTGCGTGTAAGGGAAATGCAATGTTCCTCGAAACAGTTAAATCCAACCACGTTTGTAATCGTGGTCTGGTTTGTTCTGCATCCTTCAACATCTAATACAGCACAAGAGCTAGTTCATCTGGTGTATTCTTTTTGACAGGGATTTTTGTTCGATCGACAGCCCCTTCCACCTGGTTGCTGTCAGTCGTCTCGACGACTCCCTCCATGTCACTAGACTCCGGAGTAGCCTCGGCAGGCGTTTCCTCCGTTAAGTCGATCACCTCCGTTTCTTTTTGCATTAATCTGTTCACTAATCGCATTCCTTTTACCCTCCTGAACTCCTCTCCCCCAGGAGATTCCGGGACAATCTCGTCTATGTCCCGGTGTTCATGCCCCTCTTGCCCAACAGGGAAAGGAGGATCTTCCTCCCCTCCTCCACTAGGCTTATCAGGCGGTTTACGTTCCTCACCAGGGTTACCTCCTGGAGGGGCCATTTTTCTTAAACTTGCTGTTACGAAAGTTTGCCGTACAAGTCCAGATCCTCTTCCTACCTTTGCTGGGTAGGTGGGACTTTGTTACAAAATCAGGGCTACTTGCTAACTGTATGTTACGTATTAATAACGCTAAAAAATTCTCAACTAGCGCATCAGATTATGGTGCCAAAATGGGTATTTAAGCTTTTTGGTCACCATTTTGGCACTTTTAAGCCAATCGCATCGAGACAGGTACGTAAATAAATCTGTTTTAATGGTGCGTCAGCTGGTATGTTCATAAACTAAGCCGTTTATATTTGTCTTCTCCAGTGGCCCACAAATGGAAAAGTTTGATTTTTCTATGCAGCAGATTATGGCAGGAGCTCTATTGAGGAGAACGGCTACTATTGTGGTTTATTTTTGTCAGACGGTACGGGAACATCGAGATAAATAAAATTTTAGTTATTATGAGAGAAATATCATTGGACAGTGTTTTTGCGCAAGAGTCGTGTGATTTGCTCGCCGGGCGCCATAAACTGATGTTGTGAAAAGCCTGCCAGTGATTGGAGTGTATATTGGATATCGTGTCTCTTATTGGTTATCGAGAATTTTTCCGCCATAAACTGATAACCCTCCATAATCTGATAAATTACGTTACAGTACTTTTTCGATAAAAAGTGACAATAGAAGCCGGTACCCGTATTGAAGTTCGCCTACAGATTTAACATTAAAATGGCTCTACACTTCTCGCCTCCTTTCATATCAATCTCGTTTTTGCCATACATTTAGTCATTCGTCAAGGAATATCTATTCAACACAAGCTCGAGGTCATCGACTCGATCCGTGGCCCCTTGAAGTGAGCCGCGTCCCATGTGCCCTCACGGGACGCGGCTCGCGTCCAGGACCAAGGCTGGCGAATTGATGCTCAGATGTGTCGTCGCTAGTGAAGTCATCGGTATCCGATTCAGGAGTCAAGCGAACGACGTTATCGCGTTGCTGATGCAGGCAGGAATGCCCATCCGATCACTGGGTGATCGGACGGGTGTCCAACTTCATGCGACGGAATGAACTTTCGCTTCGGTGACAATGCCATCATCGATCACAAGAGCGGAGACATTGCTGCTGTGAATTGAAGCAAATTTAACGACATGGGAGCTGTCAGCGCTCGAAGACGTTGCGCTTTATTCTCTGCCACGATATGGCGCACTTTTCCACGAGGAGTCACGGTCGTCGCGCGACGAACGTACGGAATTCGTTAAGCTTTCGCTACTACCCTGGATGACGCCGAGCTGGTCAAACGCGCCGTCGCCTTTATGTCGTTTCTACAGGACGGGATGGAAGAAATGACACTATCCTCATGGACGAGACTGCGATTTACTTCGGAAATCTTCGTCTGGAGACGGTTGATCGCAGAGGAGCTCGACATGTCGTGCTTCGTATCACTGGCTTCGAGTAATCCTTGCCGTTACCAAGGACGACCGCAAGGTCACGCCGCCGCTGATTGCGAAAGAAAATACGTTCTCCTTCGAATCCAATCTCTTCGAAACGCTTCTTTAATCCTACAGCCGCTTTTCAACGAGCGGCAGCTGTAACCAATTCTGTATCTGCGGTACACAACGCTACCGTCCCCTGCTTTTTGTAGTTCCATCCAGCGATCAATCTATCAACAAAAATCACATTGGGACTAACATTCCTTCTCTCCTCGCGATCAGCTGCAAAGTCAGCATCGCTGTAGCTTATGATTCGTAATGGAAATTTAGTTTCATCATCACATCGCAAGTTTAATTTCGATTCTTTTGTACCTTTGAGGTAACTGACCACACGTTTAGCCACCTTATAAAAAATTGCCTAACGATGGCATTCGTGTGCCTTGAGGTACGATGCAAACGATACAACAAACGATATGTCGGGTCTTGAAACTCGTGATATCCGCAACAGGCTGCCTACAAGTGATTGAAATTCTTTATCGCCGGCATGCCTCCGTATGATTTAAACGGTAAAAGTTTATTCAAATCTTCATTTGTTTCCAAGCTTGATATTGGTATCTTTACGTCATTCGGGCATTTTAATCCGTGCTTCTCGAGAATCTCCACAATGTCATCTCTTGGTCCAACATTTATCCAACTTCAGGACTCCCTTTAATTCTCATGCCAACTTTTTTTCAATGTTCCCCAAATCATTGAGCTCCATATCTTTGAAAATTTCGTCCACTAACATCGTTTCTGTTGTCGTAACCAACAGATCACCCACGTAAACGCTAGCAGCGGTAGTACACGTTCGTTAGCTCGTACAAACGTCAAACACTGTGAAATACATGTTTGTTAAGGTTTCAAGTAATGATTCTTACCATAATCTCCAGGCCTGCTTTAATCCATAGAGATTCCGCTTCAACTTTAAAGATAGCTCCTTCGAACTCGTTACCTCCTATTTCATTCGATATCTCCATACCCTCAGGTATCCGCAAGTAATTTTCATAGTTTTCTTCAGTCTTGGCCTTGGGGTATGCGGTCGTCGGCACGTTCCTATGCCTCACCGGCACGCTCCACATAATAGGCATAACTATATTCACCTTCATGTTATTGATTTCCATAACGGTAGAAAATGTGACAAACCGTCCTCACCAAAAATGTGTTTGTCACCACCAGCAACAAGTCTCGTCTTGTACTGTTCGACAGTTCTATCACTCTTGCGTTTTGTTTTATAAACCCATTTTGTGGGCAAAGGCTTCTTTTTTTCGTCCCTTTTTACAATTTCCCACGTTCCTAAGTCCTGCAAAGACTTCAACTCGGAATCTGCTGCCGTCCACTTGTCAGAGTGGTTCCCTCGATGAGCTTCGAAATAGCTCTTAGGGTCAGGTACGGCAGCAATCTTTCCACTATCCACACAATTTGCATCACAAACCGCGAACGTAAAGAAGGAATTTTCCTCCTTTGTCTGAACACTTTCAACCCTTCCACATGACTTTTGGCTTTTGAAATGTTCTTAGTCTTCGCCTTTTCCAAAACCGCTGCCTTATGTCTTCGTCTTCTTAACTTTCCTTGCGAACTTCTTTGAGACACTTTCACAAGAGCTTCATTTTCATTCATCTCATCTTCGATTGAACGAAGTAAAATCTCACATTGTCTTTGTCGCTCGGAGTTTCCACTTGATACACATGGCGCGTAGTGGTAACTGCTCTGTCTTTTAAAAGTATGACCTTGTACCGCTTTACTTCGTCCTTTTTTCCAAGAATTAGCGCCTTCTCTGCATGCTTTCCAAGTGATTTTTCTTGGCATGGCGCCACACCATGCACGGCGATCCAAAAGTGACAATATCGGTAACGTTTACCGGCGTCTTAATCAATTCTTCAATCGGTAAAACCTTCCTTGGGTTCTCGCGTCGGGCTTTGATTGAGTAGGTAACTCGTATATTCCGCAGCCTCGGACCAAAACATCAGTGGCACCCCAGATCTAAACACCATGCAGCGCATCATATTAAAAATAGTCCTACTCATTCTCTCGGCCTTTTGGCCTCAGTGATTTTTTCCCTAATTCCAGTTCTTTTGCAAAACAGATCAACATTGCAATACTATCCACCACCATCAGTTCTAAGGACATGGATCCGACAATTAGACTCTCCTTCGAACCAAGCTAAGAAATGTTCAAACGTTTTGGCCACCTGGTCCTTTGTTTTAGCGGGGGAAACTCGCTCGTAATTAGAGAATTGATCGACAAAGACTATCAAATAGAGGTTGCCACGTCGATCACTGGGCGTAATAGGCCCCTTCATATCGGTACAAATTACACCACTAATTCTGTCAATTGGCGTGTTTTGTCTACTGTCCTTCTTCGCTGCTTAGTCTTTGTCGCTTTTGCCCTCGGCGCAGGTGAGACAATTTGGTCTCCGCTTGTCCGTCATTAATATTCCCGACGCCGCGTCCTTTGCCAGCGTTTCCACAGATTCATATGCTAGATGACACAATCATATATGGAACTGGTGCAACGTGCCTTCTTGATCCTCACCATAGGCATTATTTTGGACTGCACTCATCACCATATTCGTAAACGTTTGAGAGATACTTAACTCTTTTGCCAGCTTCAACGTTGCACTAAATACGCAACCCGATACCTCCACACCGAAAAGAAAATTATTTTCATGCATCAACCGCATTTTCTCTCTATTATCTTCCAACGTACATCCTTTTTTTCGCAGACAACCCAAAGAAATCAGTTTTATTGCCAAATTTGGCGCGAAATTACGATTCAAGACGAAAGGTTCAACTGTGGCTTCTGTCAACACAACAGTTGAACCTTTCGTCTTGAATCGTACACTGCCGACATTTGTCACCTTGAGCATCGCCCCAACTGGTAACAACAGATCTTTGTCATCACTGCGTTATAATACATCTTCGGGAAAATCTTCGCTCGACACGAGGTGTCGACTTGCACCACTGTCTATGATCCAAGTATCGTCGGCCGTCAAGATATTTTGTTTCAAAAAATTTAGGGTTCTTTTTTCCACTTTCAATGGTTGATAGCACGAAATGCTAATCTTCATTACCATTTTTGCCCTTCCTTGGGCTCAAAACTCCTTCCTGAGCCTTTTCTTTCGCCCTTACGGCAATACCGTTGCGTATGCCCTTCCATACCATAACCAAAGCACGTTCTTTCCTTTCTTCGCTCATCCACAAAATTTCTCGAGCTCCCGTGCTAACACGATGAGCCCCTGCGCGTGCTGCATGTAGTCGTCACGCTACGGGTTATACCTGATCATCAGGCCAATTTTTAGACTCGGTGCAGCATATTTTACTATAATTTCGACGATCAACTTGTGAGAACCGCTTTCACGATCCAACCCACTAGATAGAGAAAAAGTTGGGTCCACGGCCTGCGTAAATCTTTCTCTGCGGCGAATAAAACTGCTGCCTGTTGATGCGAAATATTAACTTAAAAGCGTGAAACATTTGGTCCAACTCAAAATATAGCTCTGCGAAATTTGCTACCATGTTATAATGTTCGTTTGATAGAAGTTAGCTGCTACTCCTTCCAAATATACTCACTGAGCTTGTTTAGTTTAAGGTACTCCGTCCAAGTAAATCCAGGCGACAACTGAGCGACTTCGATCGCTTCATTAAACAGGTAGGCCACTGCCTAAATCCTGCTCCAAGACCGGGATATATTCCTTCTCCGGTAAAATTTCTTATAGTAAGTTTTGGGATTTTCATACTTCCACCCATACCTAATTGAGTCTCTCTTGGCGATCAAAACAACTTGCCACACCTTGCTCATTTCTATTTGGTGCGTGCCATCCAGCACCACACTCAATTCCGTTATCTCCACCTAAATCGTGAATTGTCATCTTCCCTCCGAAAGGACCATAGTTCTTTACCGTCTCTTTAAAAACTCAGGACCTTTAATCTATTTAGATTACACGATGGAGGCTGAATTTTGTAGTCGTTCTTCCTCCATCTCATCAATCTTGACTTCTAGACGCTTTATATATTCGAGCAAGGCAACCATATCCACTTTTCTTTGTTCGTTTTCCACTATAGAAACGAGAAGAAACGAAACAATCCAATGCCATCCATTGGCACAGGGGACTTCCACAAAAATCGAACGTTAAACGAGAGACTTACGCATCACCTACCACAGCAAACTTGACTTTCATCGATCGAAAAAGTGTCAACATTAAGAAATTAAAATGTCATAGAATGCTTATCAAGATGTGACGGACATAATTACCAGTCTAAAGGTTACGACTGAGTCTGGACTGCACCGATGTTGCATTATTCGGTGCAATTTTAAAGCTGTGCTCTCTTCTGCTCTATAAGCTCGTCAACAGATGACAGTGGTGGGGGAGCGGGCGTAACTTTAACTTCTTGTGTGGTGCGTACCGGTACAATAATAGTCAACATGCGTAACCATCGGCGTACCCTGATTTCGCATTCCGGTAACCCTCAATAAGGTCATTTTCATACCCTCGTAAACAGCAGATTTGGGACAGGCAAACAACTTAAATTCGACAATAAATTACGCGCATAACTCCCTGTCATCTGGCATCTATACTAACCGTGAGAAGTAGAGACACTAACCGGTGTTCAAGTGCGGGATATACACACGCAGGACGTGTAAACACGACACACTACATTTCTTACAGCAAAGGTTGCGGGGCACAAGACAGAAGTTTCACTAATTGGATGAATCTCATAATACAACTTGTACAACCGGGCGTGAGTGTTAAAACTGAAAGTATTTATTATGTAAAGCTAAGTATGTTTTAGCTAAAAGTTACTTAACCACTAGTAGTGGGTCAAAGTATAATGGAGAATGGAGAAATAATTGATTGTCATTGGTCAGATCCATCATGCATCCTACCTCATCCTTCTCGATCTGTCATTCAAAAATAAAAGAGGAGTGCAGTAGGTTGGCATGTGATTCGCCAAAAAGACTGAAGAAGAATGCTCGTAATTGGCTGTTATTCCTGAGTAGAATGAGCTATTTTTAGTCTTTTTCTTTTTAAACCTCCGGCCTATGTGGCACAAGAACGAGAGCACAAAAATAGTAGCTGATAGATAACAAATAAAAGGAATAAGTCGTCTAGATGGAATAGAATCACAGAATGTTTAAAATGCGAGTTGTTTCTTTAAAGTTTACTCACTCCTGTAGACATAATTTTTTAAAGTTATATTGTGCTCTTACTTTTGGAGAATGAAATAAGCCAGTTCGAGGTCCTCACGAACGATACAGGGAGGTCTCCATCACTCAACCTTCCATTCTACCTCTATTCGTGAGAACCACTACTAAGTATATATGAAACCACGGCCAAATGAGTAAACATCATCAACATTTTTTCGCCGACTGTGTCGCTCGTTCCTGTGCAACATCTTGTTCAACATATCATTAAAAAATATAATGGCGAATGTTTGGTGCTACAAGAAGGCGACATTCCACTATTGAATGCACTCACAGACACTACACGTTGCGTGGATCTGTTAGATTTAAAACAGTTCACTAGACAAAACGAGAATGACCTACCGTTTGTTCGTGTTTTAAGCACCACATGCCTTAATATGCCGTTCGACTTGAGTCGGAGGTGAGCTTGCCGTGTTGTCGCTGAAGTCTTCACCACTGATCATTTCGATTACCGAGCAAATTTCATGGAAGCCATCTCCTCGAGCCAATCCTTATCATCTCCATCCAGATAAAAAAGCGGGTTTTCGGGATGCTCTCTCTTCTTTGCCAAAGCAGCCAGATTTCTGATCGTATCTTCTGCATCATGTAGCACATCCTGATGCTCTAGAACATACTCCATCCACGCGGTTTGTATTTGCTTTTTTCCTCCCACAAATTCGGTCCTAAACAATTTTAGAGGATGGGGGGGAGCATATCTCCAATAGTGTGCGGCACAGAATTTCGACCACGTCTGATAAATTATCGAGAGTTCAGCCGGATTATATTGGGGTATTCTTCGTGGATTCCCGATGTCCTGCTTGACCTTGTTTAGTAGCGAGGTGACAATGGTAGACAATGGTTTTTGTTGGGTCTTGTGTTGAGTTGAAGCAATTCCGGCTATACGATTTCTCCACAAGGTGTTAATTACGTCTTCACGAGCGCTTAAATGCGCTTCCGCTTTTTTTAACAGATCCGGATTTAGTTTGGCAAATTGCACCCACGCCGCTTGTATCTGCTTCACAAAACCTTCTCTACCCTCTGCATTCTTAAACAAGTCTTCAGCAGTAGTAAACTCCGGTACTTCTAACGCTTCCGACTTCTCGCGAAGAAAATCCGGCCAGGTCAATTTTATTAACGCAAGTTCGCGCTCGTCGATCTCCGACGGGTGACCGGAAGCGGCATTCGCAAAAGGTCGACTTTGCTCTAACTTTTCCAGCAAAGAGGCGATAATGGGCGTAGCTTCCACACGCAGACGACGTGCGGCAGTGCTCTTGCTATCAAGTGAAGAATTGTCAGTGTTGGTGGCGCAGACGGAGCTTAAGACGACAATAGTGATGAACAGTGGCACGACGTCGGTGCAACGCATGATTGGTCCAAGGTTTGTTTAAAAAGTAGCAAATTGGTTACTATCCGAGGATAGTGAGCATACAGGGGGGACTGGTCGTAAGCCACTATTTGAAGAACAGAACCCCAGGTGCACCTGGGGTTATTGCTACAGCCCCAACCCTCACCCCTCAACTTTCACCTCCCCTCAATTGGGGTTACCGGTATAGTGATACATGTAGGTTCTAAAACCTTCCTGTTACCGACTGGGGCCCCTAATAATAAGGTAGTCTATTTAGTCTTAACTATTAGCTACTATGAATTTTTGCACTCTAATTTTTAGCCTCGGCTCAGAGTGACCATTCGTTGGGTCGGGTAGGGATCTTCGCTGTCGTAACTCCGCTTGGCGCGATTGTGCTGGATGAATGTTGTAAAAGCACTGTAGACATAGGAGAAACCGTAAACCTTCCTCTCGGTAACTTGCATTTTTGCTCTCGTACTCTGCGACAGCAAATAACTGACTCTTACAATGCGACCATATTGTGTCGACATGATCCCATTGCGTATAGGAACAACCTTCAAATATCGTCCTATTCCGTAGTTGCCACATCCACCCGTAGGCTATGCTGCATATTCCCCACCAGACTCGTTGAAAGAAGCCTTGGTATGTCGTTGTTTCCATACCGCACATTTTCATCATCGCCTTATCTAAAAAGGTGGTGTCGGTTGGTGCCTTACGTTGTACAATTTCTTCTTGATATAGTTCCACATCATCTCCCGTTGATTTCGAACCCGTCCACTGTTCGATTAAACGCCTCCAAAATAGCTTTGCTCTTGTACACCCCCACATGATGTGTCTCGCGTCCGTGTGGTGGCTGTTACAGTCTGGGTCCAGTATGCACGATTCTTTACCTGTAGGTTTAACATAGAAGGTGTTTAGTTGCATCGTAGTTAGCCGATATATCACCCACACTTGATAATCCGATAAGATGTGGTTATTCTTCCAGATCTGCTTCGGATATTGATCCTGGAGCGTTTTCCACCAGCTGTCTCTACTTTGCTTACGGTCCCATTTGTCCATAACCGGTATCAGGTCGTTGGCTACCGCTTGGTAATACATCCGCTTGCTTTGCTTGCGTAAGTTCGCTGGAATTCTCCAGATTGATCGCATATCTCCATCTAGCAAGCATGGAAAGTCATGTAAATCTGGATGCGGCTGACACACCACATATTTTTTGTTGTCCTTTATCCACTTTGCCACTGCCGGGTCTGTTGATGATCGCACTATCCAGTAAATTCCATTCTCTTGCTGTTGCAGGTTTGTGGTGTACATTGTCCCTTTGTGTATACCTTCCACTCTACCCGTTTCACGTTTTCTCCAGTGAATCGTAGCCAAAAGTGAAGGACAATGAAACAGAGTTATTGGCGGTGCCTGTCCGATGTATTGACCTACCTCCACTCGGGGGGAAGCTAATATTATGGCGCACATCCATCTCTTAATCTTGGCACTTGTATGCGAAGTTGTGCTTGTTAATGGTACCTGCCACGAGTACACACTGTTAGAAATTCGTTTAAGATGTAAAGTAGCAATGGGTACTTCCGGCATCTTATAGAATTTCCGACGGGACAGCGTTCGCAAGCGTTCATCCTGGATCCATGCATTGTCTGCCCACGGGAAGGCGCCCCAGAAATCCTGCAAGTGGGGTGTTAAGATTCCGTGATGAGGGATTTTCGAAACATCCACGTCGATTAAAAGAGTTTGACCAGGTTCCATACCACGTGACGGGCTGACTCCTATTGGTACTGCATGTCTCATAAGCTGAGGTAAATGATGCCTCGTATAGGCATCTAGACTGCTAACTTGCTCTGGAGTAGGCCCAATTGAGTGACCTAATTCTACTGACAAAGTTTGTTGTTTAGCATTTGTTGCGTAATAACCCTTCAGGTTCTCTCGTTTTCTGACCTTGGGTGATATCTTTCCTAGTGGATCTTGTAGGAGCAGGCCTTTCCAATTAAGCCAAGCATCTTTATAGATATCTGATCGGGCGAGTAACCATCTGAGCGCATCCTTCATTCTTTGAACTCGTATTGCGATTGGCAAAGCAATCAGCCCCATACCTCCTGCCTGTTTAGGCGTGTATAGAAGGGTTGGAGAAATCTTGTGCCTTACCCGTCCGTCGTCGTTCGCCAGTTTAGTCCAAATAAAACTCTTTTGAATTTGGATTAGTTTCTTCATAACTTCTGGACGCGGATCAAACACTTTTGCTGTAAATAATATTGCAGGAACAACAATAGAGTTAAACAATGTTACTCTGTCCACCATCGATATACCGCATTTAGCCGCTGTCGCCATTCTCCTTTTGATACTCCTTATTCGTAAAGCCCAGTTCTTCTCTCCCAAATTTGCATGTCCGACTTCGTATCCTAAATACCTGACTGTCTCACCCGGTGCCACTATGGGAATACCATACCAATCCCGTAATTCCACTGTAGGATCCATAAATAAGAAATTACTTTTTGCTGTCTGGATTTTCAGTCCTGACAACTTACCAAAGTGGTCTAATGCCGGCTGAATTTTCCCCGCCTGTCGTAAAAAGATTGTCGAATCGTCAACAAACGCTGAGAATGTATGTGATTCTCCTCCTTCTTGCGCCGTCGGCTGGATTCCTTGAATTTCAGTCGATTGTAGAATTGCTAACGCCAGGGGTTCAACCGCTATAATGAAAAGCAGTGGTGCCAGTGGACACCCTTGGCGGATTCCCGATGTGACATCCATCGGGGCAGATTTGTCCTTGTTTACGAGAAATTCTGCCGTAGTTCCACTATGTAAATTAACCATTAATTGCACAAATTCCTTGGAAAATCCAAAAATCGTTAGAGTCGTGAACAAATAGTCTCGATCCAGTGCGTCATATGCCTTAGCGAAATCCAGGAATAAAATACCTGCTCCGTCTGCAGGTGAATCAAAGTGTATTCCAGCTGTATTCGCTATGGTTGCCATCATTATAGTTACTGCTTTATCCATTTTGCGGCCGAGCACAAAACCTTGTTGTGTCCCGCCGATCACGGATCCCAAAAAAGTTTGTAGTCTGGTTGCTAAAACTTTTGCGAAAATTTTGTAACTGGTCTGGAGTAATGAAATAGGACGATAATCCAAGGCATCTGACGAATCACCTTTTTTTCGCAGCGGAATGACAGTAGCCTTGAGAAAGGACGATGGTGGTTTTTCCCCTTGTAGTAATCTGTTATATAATCCTGTTAGAGGCTCCACCATAATGTCCTGGAAATCCTTATAAAAGTCGTTATTTATTCCGTCAGGACCAGCTGCTTTGCGCCTTTCTAAACTTTTAATCGCCCGACGCACCTCCTCGTCATCCATTGGTGCCATTAGGATTAAATTATTGTGTGCAGATACCTTTCGACCCGGGGGAATTTTTACGAATTGTTCCAATTGGTATAATCGCAAATGTTGTGCTATCTCTGAGTGACGTTTCCCCATAATCAGGCTCCACGTCCGTGAAAATCGATCAGGTATTCCAAGCTGAGAATCGAAATTTATTCCGTGGCCAGAATTAATTTGTGTAACTGTTTGGTCCCGTTCCCAGATCGCCGTTCTCCGGAAAAGCCAACGGATCTCCTGGATTGACCTATGTAGGCCCTGACCCCGGTTTAGTAAATTGGCTTTAATGTTGTATGTTTGAATCGCAAGCATTCGCTGTTTTCGTGTGGATGCGTTTTCCGTGATATGTCGCTTTAATGTACGCGCTCGCCATTTTCGTCTGTGGGTAGCTTTGCGTGCGGTTTGATATAGTAAATCTTGGCAGTGCGTTATCCAAGCGTCCCATGTTAATCGCTGTTGGTTAAATTTGTCTAGTAAACCATTTATACCGGTTTCTAGAGTTTGTGCTATGTCTGGTACCTTGTACCCATTAAATGGGTACCTCGGCATACGATTTCTTTTAGGGGTTTTGCGTGCTAAGCAGGCTGGATCCCTTAGGGTAACTGATATTTGCTCGTGATCAGAGTAATGGGGAGTGTTTCCAACCGTGAAGTCACCTAACCATGAGGTGAGGGAGCATGATATGTATATTCTATCTATTCTACTTGCCTGACCTCCCCTCCAATAGGTAAAATGGTCTATCGCATTTAGAGGTTCATCATTCAGGACTGAGACTCCAAATGTTCCGGCATCATGTAAATTATATCGCGATACAAGTGTCGATAAAGTCGGGCTCTCCGATTTATCGTTTCTTTCCCCCCCTAATCTATCCAGTACAGGAGATTCAACACAATTGAAGTCTCCTGCAAGGATGATTTGTAATGCCACTCCACTTAAAATGTTCGATAAATCCATGAAAAAAATTTCTCTTAGCGCCGAATCTCCAGAGTGAGCGTATATGTTGAGAATTAAGATCTTTTTCCATTGAATCGCAATAAATCTAGACGTCCATTTCTCCTTATGCCAAGGAGTAACTTCAGCCGCTATGACAGGATTGACAAGGATTGCCACTCCTTCTTTTTTCTGACATCCGATACTCCAATATGCACATGGTTCACTCATAAGGGAATGTCCCCATAAATATTTCCATTTATTTGTCAATTCCTGTGCATTCTCCATGTCGGAAATGTGAGTTTCCTGTAAAAGAATAAACTGGGGTGTCCTGGACTGAGCATTTTTCCTCCAGGCCTGTAACCAGTTGGTAACGTCCTCTTTTTTGAAACCTCTTACATTTTGCGAGATTAGTTGGAACCCTGCTTGAACAGAGGATGCCTTTGGGTCCCCATTTCCGGTACGTATTCCATTTCTTTTAATGTGTGAAGTGTCGAATATAAATCTAGTTTCGTGAGGTCAAAATATGCGTGTGTGAGGTCTGCCGTCGTTGATATGGAACCCGTAGTCTCATCTACCGATGCCATTATATCTGTAAACGCTTGGTGTGTTGTTGACGTAGGTTTTGCCTTTCTTTTAGGTAGGAATGGCCGTGCGGAGCCCTTAGTAACAGAGGGGGTCCATGTCGGATCTGGCCTCATTCATAGTGGTTATGGAATTGTTGATAGGTATGGCTACATGTGTATCCGTAATAAATTCATCAAGGAGCCCCCAGGCCCCTGCGTGCCCACTTAAGACGTTTTGTACCTTCCGGGAGTAACTCGAATTGGTTTTACTTACTTGTAGGTGTCTGGAAAGCAACGTAATAATGGAGTCCACGGGGTGATAATTTGCCCCTAATATTGCTGCCAGTTGTTCAGCATACATATGTGCACATAGTGCATGAATTGCTAATTTTGCCGCTAAAGCCGGAGCACATAGGCGTGTTAGCTGATTTCCTCCGTATTTTACCTGTTTGAGAGCTATCCACTCTTGTGTGCTGTTCATTATTAGTATCCTGTGGGATGGGTGATGAAGCGATTCCAATCTGTCTTCCCAATCTTTAAACCAAGAAGATTCCAGCCCCGTGATTAACCCTTGTTGTCCTTGGTGAATCATATCATACCAGCATTGGATTCTCCAGGGTTGCGTTAATCGTATAAGTAATGCTGGGTCTATCCTTTCAAGAAGATTATAGGCTCCAGCACTTTGCTTAAATAGATGAAGTAAATTGTTTCCTTCACAAATTATCGCTTTCTTCCATGTCTGAGTTGACGCTTCAACTATTGGGAAGGGTATCCCCGTTTGTCTCTCCCATTCTGTTTTGTGTGCATCCCAGATTTGATCCCAGTTCACCATCTTTTTCTGGTCCTGACTCATCTCATCTAATGTTTCTTCAAAATCGTCGACTAATTCACGTTGGACGTTGTGTGGAGACTGGTCCGGTGAATCTGATGTTGTTTCCTCTTGGTGATTTGAAATAGCCTCGGTATTTGATGTATTCCTTCTGGTACATCTTCTCTTATTACTCGGCTCTGGTTCCTCCACTGGGCTTTGAGATGGTTGATACTCAGAGTTTTGTGAATCATCCGATGTTATCATCAGTACCTCTGGAGATTCAAGCTGAGCGTTCCATATTTTGTGTATCCATTGATGTAGAATAGGACGAGAAATTTGATATTGTTGCATCAGTCGATCTTGGACTGCTGGATTTGATATGTCTAATTGCATAATCCGTTCCTGTTCCGGTACTGATAGTCGTCCCACTGTTTCTGTCAAAAAATGCAAAATTTCTCGCAGGCGAGGGTCGTGAGTCAATATTATTTCTTCTATTTCGATTTTGAGGTCGTGATGAATTGTTGGACCTTGAAGCCTGTTGATTATATCTTCGACGTCCCCGTCCCACGCATCCGGATCCCATGGATCGTGCTGGCTATAGGTGGTAATTTGGCTAACATCAGATGCCTCAGTGTCTGAATTCTCCCTCATCACTATATCTGTCCCCCTTTTGGTCTCACAGTCCTGGGTATCAGACCCTACCCCCGCTGACTGATTGATATCCTGTTGGTCTATCCTATCATCATCGAAATCTTCATTATCCCCTTCACTTCCACTTGTGGCCATGTCTACATCAGAGGTTTCTTTGTATGTTGTCTGTGTTGTGCCATCTCGAGCTCCGTATAAGAACGCCGTATAGTGGGCGCCACTAAAATGTAGTATAATTGGCCATTTGGATTCATCCTTCGGTGCCTCAGCCTTGGCCTTAAGAATTCGGTGCACACAATCTTCCATTGTAAGGGGATATTCTCCGCTGATCAAATATTTCCTATTGTTTTTACTTTTGGTCTCCGGGGAAAAACATATTACCCCTGGTGTGACGCCGGTGTACCCTGAGTTGAGCACGTAAATCTCCTTTTGTAATAATACGCTGATGCTCGCTAACGTATCGTTACTTCCCCATGCCTGGGGATCCACAATATCATCTAATTTTGATCTACTATACGCGAAGTCTGTGAAATAACGTTCAAATTCCTTGTAAGATTCCTTAGGGGAAATCTTATCATATCCTCGTCCCAGGGCCAGAAGCGTCTGTTTCCTTATGCCATGCGGAAATTTTATTTCGAAGTCGATTAATACCCGTGCGTAACATCCGTCCTTCAGTGCCTGAGCTGCCTCTTCTATGAGAGCCGTTGATGCATTGTTAAACTGCGTCGTCAGTAATGCTTGTGCTAGTGCATAAATTTGGCAGTTCCCGGTGGATGGGGTTTTTACTGCTTTAATTCCTAGCCATTTCTCAATTTGATCGAGGGTTGCTGTGTTTAGAGATGTCCCTTCGATTATTGGGTCTTCATCGGTGTGGGTGACCCCACCTTCCAGCTCCAATGTTTGTTGAATAAGTCCCGCTAATTTATCCTTGTTCTTTGATTCTCGAATTAACAAGTCTGTTTGATGTTTTTGCTTAGGTCCTGCTCTCTTCGACTGAAGAGATTGGCCTGTTTGTTTCCGTTCTGACACATTTTGACTTCCGGTTGCTTCGTTGTTCTTCTTCTGTTGTGGTTCATTTACCCCTTTCGGTTGTGGAACCACCTGTAACTGTCTAACCACACTCGAGATTGTCTGACCTTCCTTTGTAGGTCTCTGTTGTTGGCGAACAACGTTCGATATTGTTCGACCCGTCGTAACTGATCCAGGTTGAGTAGCAGCTCGTCTGCCCCGATTACTTCGTGTTACCACTACCCATTCGTGTGAAGATTGTTTTGTGGTTGTCCCGTTGATTATTTTCTTCGTTGGTGGCTCTTTGTTTATCGCCCCGGATGCCTCTTCTTCTGGATTGCCACTTTCTTGCTTTACGTCCTCCTTCCATTGAGTTGTAGGTGATCCTTCAGCCGTCGAATTTATTGAGGCTGTTTCAGCTTGGTTTTCGGGTGTTGTTGTTTCCATACCTTTTGATGAGTCTTCAAGTTGCTTCTTTAACCGTTCGGCTACTGTGGCCTTTAATTCTTCTAAACTCGTAAATGTCGGGGCCGGTAGCTGGGCTTTGTTTAAGTCAGCTTCAGTTATGGTTATGCAATTGTTCTTTAAAAGTTCCTCTAAAGAAGTGTTGCATTTTCGCATTGGGTGACCTATCATCCCGCACCTTAGACATTGTCGCTTGCCTCGCATGGTAGGGTGCTCGATCACTAACAATAACCCGCACCAAGAGATTCTTGAAACTCCCTTTAGCAGGGGCGGACAGAATTCTGAATTGAACGTCAATTCCCACTGTGTGGACGTTTCCGAAAATGGACCGCCGCTATCCAAATCTTCAAGTTGAAAATCAGTCGCTAGGATTTGATGTAACATCCCGTAAAGACGAGACAGATCCATTGTTCTCGTCACATTTTTTAGAACACACGTGTAATGCCCTTGACGCCCATACACTGCGCCTTTTGTTTCCAGTTGATGTTTCCATGGGTCTTTTTTCCCAGAGGGTCGTGAATGATGTAAATTTTTTAGGGTGTGATCGTAGCGGTGAAACGGAACCTTCATCCCCTCGAACTTTTTTTCTGTTTCTCGTGTATAAAAATGAAAAAATAAAGAATGGTTGCCTGAGTTATAACTGATTGTTTTTACCTGTGCGACCATTTTCCATAAAGCAGGAGAGCCGGATTTACGCGCTGTTGCTGCTGTTGTAATGCTCTCTTGAATACTTCTTGTGTTGAGAAAAGCCTCTTTAATGGGACTTTCCCCTTTCAGGTCGAGGATTAGGCATCCTTCTACCTGAGCTCGGATAGTTTGAACGAGTCTGACTTGTTCCCCATATGTCATAATATACTTTATAAATTGGGGTAGTTGTCGTGCAATAATGGAACCTTCCACAAGCCCTTTGACTATTTTCCATTCGTCCTCTGATCCCTCCCTACATATGGTTGGACCGCTTTTGCCGTACTGTTCTTCGCATATTGTCCGCAGGTGAGTGATTTCCTCTGGGGAATAGTCCTTAGTACGAAATAGGAAAGGTTTTTGTACCGCGTGCTGTTTATCAGATGATTGCGTCCCTGTTACCTTCGATGCCCAACCAGATAGTACAGGGGTTACTGAGTTTGCCCCTTTGATTTTTTCCTGCCCTAATGCTTTCCACAGGATTGTTTCAAAAGGCTGGGTTGATTTCTGTGCTCCCAATGCCGCACTAATCACTTTATCCTTCCAGATTGTCCAGCTTTGATCTTGTGTGACAACGATATTTTCGAACAGATCTATCAGCCTTTCAACCTCTCCGTTCTTCAATTTTGGTAGTCGTTTGGCCGTTGGCGATAGGCGTGATATCGGCCCTTTTGCCTTTATGAATATTGCTTCGAATAGTTCTTGCGTAATATCAAGCCAAGCTTGCACTCTGGGTTGCGTTTGTACTGTTTGTGCTAAGCTTATTTTCAGTGCTGCGGCCATATCATCTGCCGTATGCTCTTGGTGTGTTGCACCTGTTGGTGACGTCGGTAGTGCTTTTGTAGATTCATCTCCCTCGTTACCTATATTAGGGTTAGTAGAGGGATGATCTGTTGATAAGGAGTTTGCCGCTTTGTCGATTAGAGTTGGTCGATGTGCGTCACTTATTACTTCCTGAGTCTCTCTCCCTTTCGTCGTTGAGGTGTCCAAGACTTTTGGCCCTTGAATGCATAGTGACCGCTCATTTGTAGGGGGGGGATCTCAACCGGTTTATCGGTGTTCGCTACCGGTATATCGGTTTCACCGTTTGGTTCTTGGTCAGGTTGTTCCTCCCCCTCTGACTCTTGTGTTGCCTCTACATATTCGTCCTCCACTCTGTGTGGACAGTCTGTGCTACTGTCGAGATTGTTTCCCCGACCTATTAGCCGCCTTGCCGCCCGGTCAGATCCCGGTCCAGGTCCGGGATCATCTTCCATTATCGGTGGTCCTGTAACTTTAGATTTAGAAATCTCTCTTGTAGCCCCTTTTTTACCCAACCCAACTGTGGTTGATGTTGCGTATTTGGAACTGGGTTCTAGGGACTGGGGCCCCTAACTTGGACACGAGAAAGTGCATTTGCTACCTAATCGGTAACCATTAATCGGAAAATGTACAAACTAACATAAAACACGACTATACGTACAGCTGGATACTGACTAGGCAGGAAAACCAGGACCCTCTGCCACGTGTCAATCCATTCGATGCATTAGTTTAAGCTAAACAGTTGCCAAAATCTGCTAAGTCACTTTTTTCTAATACTAAAAGCAAGTTTAAAATTGCGGTCTTGACTCAAGGTAGAAAGAGGGCTTCACCTGACTCTGTCGCCAATATTGCATGCAGGTAAACAGTTGCCCAAATTCTCTATGGCATTTCTTATACTCAAAGCAAGTTTAAAATTGCTTTGTTGACTCCGTGGTGTAGTCGCTCTCAGAAATTCCTTCTAAGATGCGAACACCCACGGGGGGCCTAGATGACTGACTTTCGGAGGGGGTAATCCGTCCATCCAGGTCTTGATCCGAGCCAGCATCCAGCCGGCTGGATCGGTCACTCCCATCACCTTGGTTGTGACGACTTGGATGATCCATGTTAGTAGAGCTCACCTTGTGTACCCGTCAGCATTGGCGGTTACGCTCTCTTGGTGGACTCTAGGGCGAAACGTTAGAAGTCCGTAAAATATAAGGACGAGGGTTAGGACTAGGGTTGCTCCTGGCCGGAAATCTTCACTGGGAAACAGGATTGGCGTTATACTTGAAACTTGTATACCGCAAAGGCTGGACCGAGAATAATCGATCGGCCAGAAAAACCAAAGGTAATAAAGGGGTAAATTCAATCTTGTGTGTAAATAGGGAATCCAAATAATACTCCACAATATTCCAAAGTAGGCCAAAACGTTACCACACTTTCCACTAGAGATAAACTGTAATGGGGTACCATTACAAAAATGCTATTTAAATTGAAATATCACAGTTCAATTTCAGACTTGCTGTCTAAAATGTGAATATTGGATTATAAGTTATTATAATCCACCCCGGGAAACAGATTCTGATAC